>JXWZ01001426.1:0-14446 GCA_000956215.1 Anopheles farauti No. 4 | reverse complement strand
TATCTTCTACGGACACAAACACTGCACCTCGCAACATTTTGAATAGGTCACTAAAAAGCTTCAATAAAAAAAAAAACGATTGCCACAAGTTCTGTGATGTCTGCGTTGTTTGCATTAAAATTGTGAACGCGACAAAAAAAACACTTCTGGAGGAACAACGCGACAAAGTTTCCAACATTCGACAAAAATCGATTTGAAAACAACTTTCGAAACGGTCACGGCCCACGGCCGAATCCCTCGCAGGGAAGGAGGAGTGGCGACGTCGGGCACAGCACAGCGTCATCGCACGCTTATATGGGCAGCAGAAAACGTGCATGTTGGCTCCACAAAACAGATGGGTAATAAATTTGCGTAATTCGAACCGTGCTAATAGTGCGCAAAAAGTGCGCTGGAAAGGTCCCACCGTGTGCTGTCATAATCCAGGCTGGCTGGCATATAATATCCGTCGGTTCCGTTGGTGGTGGGTGGTCATCGGTAAAACCTGTTGACCTAATCTCCCGCGAGCGCTAGATGCCCGTTTTGTCACACAAATTATGAACCGCGCACGAAAAAAGGCTATCAAAATGTTATGGCACTGGTTCCAGGAAATGGTTGGAAAATGAACTCGGCATGTTCTTCTACCATTCTGTACCCCCTTTGCTCGTGTTTTCACAACCCTCTCTAGAAGGAGAATTAATGGCCAATTGATTACCAACCCAAATTTGTTCCCGATTACTTCAATGAACTCTAGCGCTCACCCCCGTTCGGAGTTTATTATCAGGGGTGGGGCACGTCATGCAATGCGCACAATACAAAAGGGATACGGTTCAGGACCATTGTGTGGTACCGTCAGAGGCCACAATGTACGATCGACCGTACTGTAAAATAATCCTGCCGCACTGAAAATCACCCCACTCAAGTGGCGAACCCTTTCCCGGGAATTACACTCGAAACGGTGCCATAGTCGTACTTGCCGTGACATCGGTTACGGTCGTAACAGGTGTCTGTATGGGATTCCCTCTCCATAATCCGTCCCTTTGCGGGCACGTTTTTGTGGGACTTTTATGCCCAATTATGACGGGCTGTCTCCTGGCCGTGTTGAAATATTACAATACTGCGGACACTTACCTAAAATCTAAGCTAAGATTCCTTTGGTGCGTTGAAAGTCTCGTCTTTGGCGGTGGCATTCCGGACGCTCCATTGGTGCCGTTCGCGCCCGTTCGTCCGTGGACCGAGGGCATGCTGGTGGTGGTGAGACTGGTGCTGACGCCACCGCCGCAGCTGTTGCTCAGACTTAGCCTGGGCTTGTGGAACCGGGCCGTGGGACCAACCGTGCCAACGTTCGACGGCGCACCGTCCACGGCACCGTTGGCGGCCGTCTGGGAGGAAGCACCGGAGGGAGGTTTTATAGCCAGCGGTGCTGCCGGCGTCGTTATCCCGAGGTCCGTGCACGAGGTGGAGGTGTTCTTTCGCTTGCTATCACTGTTGCTGCCTATTGCTGCACCTCGAACGTTGCTACCGCTATTGCTACTATTATTACTACTACTACTGCTATCACTCGTGGTCGTTGTGTCAGCCTTTGCGTACAGTTTGCCGGTACCGTTCACTAGCCCACCGGCACTGCTGGTCTGGTGTAGCGGGTGTTGGTGGTTGAGGTGATGATGGTGATGATCCACCTGATCGATGCTCACTATCAGTGGACCGCCGTTGAGGAGGGTGGTGGTGCCAGCGTCCACCAACGAGGACCCAACACCGAGACACTTCTCCTCGAGCGTCATCGGGCTCTGGACGGGGGTCGTCGCAACCGACCGATCTTCCGGTGTGGCGCTCGTCACCGGCATCACAGCATCCAGTCCGTCACCCTCCAGTGCGACGAGACTGTTGTTCCGGTTGGTGCAGCTGATCTCGCGGATGTGACGCAACTTCTCGTAGCTGCTGTTGGGCGGATGGTCGGCCACCGCTGGCCGGTGCGTTTTGATGTTGATCAGCAGCTTCGCGGGATTGGAAGCTGGGGCGGCAGGGCCCATCAGGGTGGCGGCACCGTTCGTGAGAACCATCCCGGTGGCTTCGTGATGACCCGTCGGACCGGTCACACCGATGCCGTTCGTGGACGGCGTCGCCGTCGCCGTCGGCTGAGTCGTGGATTGCGAAGATTTAAATGCAGAAAAAACGGAATTCATCCTTCCGATGGACGCCTTATGGCGATGGGACGTTGAAGCACTTTCCTTTCACTCATAAAATGCTAACCACCGCCAGTATTATCGCCATCTTCGCCTTCATCCAGCGAGCGAACGGATAACGTCGTGCTCGTCGGATTGCGGATACACACACACACACACACACAAACGGGCACACGAGAGTGAGCCAGGAAGTGAACGAGCGATGAAAACACGTTGAATTTCCTGATCGGAAGTTATCGAACCGGTGTGATGTTGGTGTCGTAACGCTTACACGAAAACACCACGCATACACGGCTTGTTTTTGTTTTGCTCCACTCGGCGCCTCTACTACCCAAACTCACTATCAAAGTGACACTATCGCTTCACTCTCACCCACTTTTTGGACTTTGACAGTAACGCTAGAAAAACACGCTGCACTAACCGCACGATTTGATTCGTTTCGCGCTCGAACACACACACACACGCGCGCGAACGGAAACCGCGTTGTTGTCACAGGTAAACAATTGGCAATTGGGAAGGGTGCTTCGGAATACCGCGTATGCACTTTCTCTGCTTATATTTTCGTTTCCGATCACGATAACCACGCTCACAAACACAACCACAGCAAAAAACACACCGTGCGGAATTGATTACATTACGCGCGGTAACTTTTCTTTCTCGCTTCTCCACACTTTCCACCAACTTTTTTGGCTCTTTCTTCGGCAAACACGACACACACAGCAAAAAAAAAAAAAATAACAGCTTCACAGTAGAGCAACACACGCAAAGGATGCTGATTTAAAATTCGCTCGGCTACGGACGCGGGCTGTGACCAAACTTTGTTTTCGGATTAAATTGCCACTTCCTTTCACACAGCACGCGCTGCTTTCTCCACGTCGCTTTCGCGAAACACTCGCGAGTGTGCGATTTGCAATCGAGAAAGGGGTATCTTGTAAACACAACAAAAATCGAATCGAACACACACACACACACGCAGAAACGAGCGCGCGCGCGCTTCTCCGATATCTCACGAAAGATAGATTTTACCGATTGACGAAAATCACTGCACCCTTTTTTGAGTGGATCTGCTGATGCAGCCGTTGTCGTCGGCTGCTGCGATCAGCGCGTCGTCTCGAGCACAACTGTCAAAGCGCGGAGAGGCTGCACGTTACGCTCGCCTGCGACTACGGGATGACAAAACAGCCGGCGACGAAGCTGTCCCGCACTTTGTACCTTCTCCCACCCCCCGTTCTGCGGTGTTTATGGTCGTCGATGAAGTCATCCGGAATGAGCCGCGTCCGGATTCGTCATAGCGGCATCTTTGAGCGGGACCTGTGTTTGGGTTATGGTTGTGTCGTGGCTGCTTGGTTCCTCTCCTTGGGCCACTTCTTCCTACGGTGACGACGGTTGTTCGCCCACGGTGCAGTGCGTTCCACCACGCCGCGTGATTAACTGCTGGGGGGATGCCGGTTTTCTGCTGCCTTTACCCCGGAGAGTTTTGTTGACCGTGACACGGTCGTCGTCGTCGTCGGCGTGGCAGAGCAAGCGTCCGACGAGTGTTGCATTCGGAAAGACGGCGCTATTCACCTTGCATGCTTGCAGGCAGGTCTCCACCACACAACAACGCTAGAGAAAGCTCCAACGAAAAATCTGCAAAAAAGGAGGGACGGAAGTGAGAGAAAGATAAATATAGCGTATGTGAAATAGCAACTGGCGGCGAACTGCATCTGTCTTTGGTTGCTTTGCACCAATAACACCCCCCACCCCTCCTCTTCACCACCATAGTTACCGACCAAACCCCTTTACCGAGCTGCCGAGCTAACGAACGAGCGCGACCCTAGAGGCCCAACCCGGAGTGAAGCAAACTTTCAATTTTTATTGCCAAATCTTAATAAGCAGCATCGTACGTAGCAAACCGCCGCCGCCGAGCAGCCGTTACCTCATCCGGGGTATCGGACCATCTGGGGTAGGCGAACGCAGCATACAAGACGCGGGCAGGTGAACGTGAATGATGATGGTGATCACCAGGTGCACTCGACAACCACCGGCACACCAATACCCACACAGAAATTCGAAGGCTCAAGATACGAACGTCGATTCGGTTGCTACGATCTTTGTACTGGACGAAGTACCTGCAATGTTTGGAGAGGGCTGTAGAAACCTTGGAACGTTTGTGAATTCTGGAGTAACGAATCTCTCTCTTTCACACACACCCCGTTCTCCCAATTACAGGTAACATGCAGGAATAAAATCTACGTAATCGCACGCTTTTGTTGCAGGTGCGAAATTGCTTTATGGCAGCTGCCTAAATTTCGCGATCACCTTGCAATCACCATCTGCGGGGCGCAGTGGATGACGAGGTACGAGAAGTTTACCCACCAGAAGCACCCCGTTTCGATGTATTATAGATGATTTTTATGATTCTTTTTGTCTCCGTGCGGCGCACGGTGCGAACTCTGGTCGTATTTCCATAAAAGAGCAAGTTCTGAAGGAGGTTGCTTTGCGAAATCGTTTCGCTCGCTCCGTTCAAATGAGATCACCGGACGCGTGACGGAGAGCTAAGCAGCTGAAACCGTGCTCGGAAAGCAGCACAGAAAATATTAGATTTTATCTCAATTTTTCCCCATGATACAGCAATGGCTTAATGGCTTAATCTTTTTTTTTTTCAAGGTTTCCATTTCCACACGGAGCTTACACTCGGCACGATCTTTCAATTCCCTTTCCCCGCAAGCAGACGTAAATGGTGGAGATGACCACCATCAGGGTCATGACCTTCGGAGTTTGAAACCAAGAGTCAAACTACCGTAACAACGGCAGCCCATTGTTCTGACGGCGATTGGCCCTCCGAGTCCGAGGGGACCCGTGGGCTGTTGCCGATGAATTCATCCGTGGCCGAGAGGGGGTTCACTCGCCAACCCCCCAGGCAAGTGTTAACTACCGTTCGCTACCAACAACGGGGTGACGAGGGTGTAACAAACACACCCGGGGTATATCTTACTCAGCAAACCTTTTTGTACCACTGTGTGTTAACTGCATCCCGGACTGCGCGAGAAGTTCTTCGGTCTCCCTCCCTACTTGCTTTAGCTTGGTGAGCCCAAAATATCTCAGGACCAAGCCCTCTGCCTGCGTACGCATTAGAGGAGACGCACGGAGCGCAGTCAACCGGTTGCCGCCGTTAAAAGCGGTATAATAAAATTTTAATTTTAAATTAGCCTCATGCTTATGCGCTTCTTCGCCCCTCGCCGCGTGTCTCCATCCCGTCGCTCCTGATACCGTCGCGAAGTTGTAATAAAATTTGACTACCAAACTGTGTGTGTTTTTTTTTGTTTCGCCTTTTTGAAAACGACCGTGAGTGTGGTGCCCTTTATCCGGCGGAATCAAGACGAGATTCTTCTGCGAGGGACACCCTTGTGCGGAAACACAGCGCGCCGAACACGCGGGTGAAATTGCGCTTAATTTCTTCTAATTATTTATCACATGGAGAGCAATTATTGCTCGCTTCCAGCGTTACCAGAAAAGCGTACCCAAGCGAAATGGAACCCGCCGGCAAAACACAAAGCCAACGTACGTACCCACACCAGAGTTCTAAATTACGTTTACGAGCGCTCGCTTTTTTCACTGGTGGTACATTGAAACAACTTCAAAACATCTTCTGCCTCCTCAATGCAAAGAGGTGGCGGTAAAGCATCCGCCTAATGAGGTAAGAATGCGCCCGCCACGTCGCGCACAAAATGCCAGGGCTCGCCTTGGGCCGCCCGTCTTCAAGTGAAAGAAAGCCAAATTTTTACATTCCTCCAGTGGGATAAAACAAAAGAAGAGAAAAAAGAAGAACGCGCACTAATCCGCGTGATGGTTTGATTTGATGGGTTTAAGGCATTTTTTATTGGCTCATAACTTGCACGCTGTCACACAGTTCGGTGCAGTTGTGGTGGTGGTTCGGTGTTGTTTTCCAGTCGCTTTAGTGGCACGTGTGGAAGTAAAGATTCTGGAAAATTTGGAAAGGGGAAAAACCGGGAACCCACCGCTACGGACGCACCATTAATTTGAGAGCAACAGTGTTCGGCTTGGACCAACACGCACAGCTATGGAGTGTAGCTGTCAAACGTCTTAGAGTGAAAAAATCAACCATCTACGGTGGAGGGATGCGAGTCTCAGTGGATATATTTTACGACGGATAAATTGTGGAACGATCCATCGATTTGACGTTTATGGCGGGGCGTAAAGAGACGAACATTTGAATGGCCGTGGTAGGAATGGGAAAGATTATTGGAAAGGGGGAGGGATGAATGTTTGTGGTTGCAATAATAAAGTTTTGTTTGTTCTTTTTTTTTTATTATTATTACTGGATTTTACTCAACAATGTTTTACTCAATTTTGACAGAACTCGAACTTATTCGATGACAAATTTTTAGTATTTTTAGCATTTTGACAATTGACGACATCTGTCGGAGCGTTAATTAGATAAAATGTCCTTGAAATGTCAAACACCGTCAATTTGCTGCTTGAATTCCAATATGATTTGGCTTTTGAGTTGTTTAGTTTGTTAAAAAAAAACTAAATATAAATAACTAGGCAAACAAACAAACGTGTAATTAAGCTAACAAAATTGTATTCTTTACATTGTTTGACTGTTCTATATGAAATGAAAGCCCGCCAGCTACCTTTTTACTTATTTTTTTTATAGAAGCCGTAAAATGATGTATTTATTTTTGAAAATAATAGAAAAAATATTTTGACAGTGCGGAAATGTTAGTTTTTTTTAAACGGTCTTGTGTACCTTCTTTCTCGAGAGAAAAACAATCTGCACTCACCATGCAACAACAACTAAATGCACTGTTGCAACACGCGTCCGTTTGTGTGTGAAAGGAAATTTCTCCTCAAACCCGCTCGCTAGAGAGCATGGTATTTCCTGCCACGGTGGCTATTTGTTTCAGCTGATTTGTATGTTTCTTTTTGGCGCGTCCTCCTCTCCGCAAGTCTTTCTCCAAACACGCGTTGGACAGTTCGGTGGGGTATGCAGCATGATTTACAGGAAATTGCAGGTGATAGCAATAAATAAAAAGGCGTACATATGGCCGAACAACGGACGGAGCTTCCGAAACGTCACGTCACGCGGCACCGGCAGCAGAAGTGAGCGTTGTTGTACAAATACAATCGTGCAATAAAAAGAAGGCAACAGAAGCAGCAGCAGCAGCGGCAGCTACGATGGAGATGATTATTTTTCGTTGATTTCCTGTCATCTTGTCAATCAACATAGCTGCGTGATTTTCGGTGCGGAGTGTGCGGAACAGAAACGACCGCAGCAATTATGATGCCGTGTCCATAAAGGCATCAACAAACAAATCTTACGAAACGAAAAGAAAGCGCACCCGAAAGCGACGCGGCCCGTTCGGGGACGGGGGGCCCAGGAAGCAGCCATTTACATTTAAATAAGAACCCAAGGTAGCAGAGCTATGCGGATGCAACATGAAAAAAAGTAAAATCAAAAATAATAAACTACGGTACCAACATCGTTAGGAAAAGTTCCATAGTTTGTGCCGGTTGCGCTATGGGCTAATGAATTATTAATTGCATTCGATATGCAAACCAGAGGCTTTACAGCGAAAAAAAAAGCGACGCAACGAGAAACACGATAACAGTGGACCCGGTAGCGAACAAAACGAAACGGAGAGAAAGGAGCTGTGGCGATTCAAAGTGGGCGAAGAAATAGCTCCGCTCCGCACAACGGGTGGAAAAGTGAATGAAACAAGAATTATTATAACGAAGATGCGATGAATTGACGGTGGGGCACGGAGAAGCGTCCCGAAAAGGCAAAACACCGGCAAAAGTGCTACTGGGTGCTACACTGTAGAGGGAACACGTTTGTGTGATTTTTTACTCTCTTTTGGTTCGCGTTTATGCTTTAAACGTCGCCTTCAAACCGTCTTCATCCTCCGAACTTCGAACGAGGTTAACGATCTTGTGCGCGCGCGCCCGCGCTCTCTTTCATTGCAGTACAATGCATCGATGCACCGGTGCATCCGCAGCGCAGCATAACGTATGCACGGAGATATATGCATATTGCATGCAACCGCACACTCCACTCAGCATGCGGATGCAGTATGGTCTTCCGTGGTCGAATGGATGGAAAGCAAGTTGGAAGGAAGTTTAAATCTACCACATACTAAACGACTCTAGAGGAAGTAGTGAAACAAAAAAAATGTAGCAAATCTGTCTGTTATCCTCGTGGGAAAATCGACAACTTGTCCAACGGCAACCGATAGAAAGCTGGAGAATAAAAATTTACCAGACAGTTTTATAAAAGCGTCTAACAACAATATATTATTTTGTTAAATAATTTTTAACAAAATTTATTACGAGCGATCAGCGTGTTAATGAGAAGCTCAAATGGTAGTTTCTACATTTTAATTCATTATGTTTCTTATTAAATTTCATGAACCCATATCTGCCCACGGCAGAAAAATCACTACGAAACAACGTTATTAGATGCAGACAAAGTGCATCATCAAACGTCAACAAATGCATCACAGCCTGACGCCGCCAACCCGGCAACAAAGTATCGGAAAGTAAACGGAAATGAAAGCGGATTACATTGTCCCTAAGCGTATACCGGACGCCGGCACCGACGGGTCCCGGAAAGTGAGTTCACTGGCGGGACAACTATTTATAGATCGCGATCTCCGCGGATGCGTTTGCAAAAAGGGGAACTCCAGCACCACCTCTGCTCTGCGCCGTCCATTGCCGGAGAGAGACAGCGTGGAAGAGTGAAAATATTATTAATGATTATATGCATTTGCTTGGTTGGTGCACAAAATTCGTCAAGAGGGATTTCTCCTGTCGTCGACATCCACCGCACAATCCATCGTCGTCGCCGGGGTTGATTTTCTTCCATTCGCTGTCTTTTGCATACGCGAGGAGGGATGAACCTCCCCGTGCGGCCGACGGGGCACTGTATGTACAGCATAATTATGCTGCTAACAAAATTTGCTGCTCATTAACGCTGCACATGCGGAAGCGAACAATTGAGCATGATAAGGCAGCAACAAAAAAGCGGTCTCCCTTTTGCTTCGCTTTCCGCCGCTTGTCAAATGAGCTTTCCGTTTTTTTTGTTTTTTTTCCCTTTCATAGCAAGCATTAGTTTCCACAGGTTTCGCGGTCGCTGCACCTTTCGCATGGCCATCATCGTCGAGGCGTATCTATATATTTTAATGTTAAGTTTTCATAAATAACTGTTTCGATTCCATTGCTTTCCGACGTTCCGGAAGCAGCAATTAGTGGTGTGACTCGTTTGCGAGCTGAGAAAAATTGATAGTAATTGCCCTTTTCGCCAACGGGAGAGGTGTGCGGCAGCAGCTACGGGTGAGGAAAAATCTATCATAAATCATTGATCGTAATCGCAAGAAATAAATAGCTCGTTAACAAAACCAAAAATTTTTCACGTTGCATTTCTAACGTTTTGCGTAATTCAAGTTGAATGTTAAAAAAATAGCAACACATTTTTTATTTTAAGAATATTATATCACAAAAATATTAAAATAATTAAGTAAATAAATAAAAGGAATCTTTTCTATATCACTAATTTTTAACGAACCATAATGAGAATGTTTCAACAGATTCATTGCACGCCTGCCTTAACTTGCTATGGGGAAGGACGTGGGTTCGAATCCCGGTATCGAAAATAATTTTTCTGCACACCATCATTTGATTTTATTTCAAGTTTATTTAAAAAAGTAAGGAAAGTGAAATAGGCTTTTTTCAGGTCCAATTAAAATGTGTTTAAATCATGTACCTTTTTTATTGCATTGCGTGTACCGAAATCGTCATCATGGTAATCATTAACAAATGTAATTTCATATTAACACAAATCAGTGCTAGAGAGTGCGACCGACGAAACACGCCCAATGCAAATAAGCACATCACAAAACAAAGGGAAAAAGACGCCCGCCACAGAACGTAGTGGTCCGAGTTTTATCCACCTACACAACACCTCCTTTCTGAATGCATTATTCAATTCATTATGTTTCCATTCTAATGCAACTAATTTACCACCGCAGCACACATTGCTGGCGCCATATCTACGATTGGATGGCAGAGTGAGAGGCTTTTGTTTCGTTCTACGTGGCTAATGTACCTTTTCCCGGACTAACGGCCGCATGCCGCACCACCATCCGCCACGTGCGGCCATTTGCTGGTGAGATTCAGTGGCACGGCAGAGAACAACCGAGAACAAATTATGCGTCCATCTATTTAATGCTTCCGGTGCAGTGGTGCAGTGTAAACGACGACGACAACGAGCTAACGAGGTGGAAGAGAAGTTCGCGAACAGTGCAAATGAAGCCCTAGTGCTGAAGGGGGTGGTTGATCAAATTTGTTCTTTTAACTACTTTAGCTTCAGCCGCTAGTTACTTCCATATTGACAACATATTAATTTAAATAATCCTTTCAGAAGTTGCAACATTTTTTTCTTAAAGTAATCCCGATGGTATACCGAGTTTGTTGAATAACGCTGTTCTTGTTTCTCAATGAGTAACTTCTTGCACGATCGTTTAATATGTGTGTTAGCATAAATGATGAGAAAAGTGGAAGCTTCATCTAATGTAGCAAGCAACAGCTTGCCGATGAACGAATAAATTGCATCCTCAAGTAAACAACAAGCAACGCCCGGATGTTAACTTCTAGTGCCCTCGTCTGGTTGAGGTTAGACAGCGCCGCTTGTCACCATCAATCGCTTATGCTTTCACAGTGGCTTCAGTACGTTCACCGGTCGTCATTCTATCACAAACAGCCATAAACTTCCCGCTTGCCGTAGGTGGTGGGATGTAAAAAATAAAACTGAAGGAAAACATCTTTAGCACGCGTATCGCGAATTTCTTCGCCAGAAGGCGACGTGTGCATCCGACAAGTTCCGGTTTGTTTCAGCCCGCTGTACAACATCCGCGAAACAGAACAAGTGCACCAACACCAGTGAGTGAAGGTGTACATGGGAAAACTTTGTAACTTCCGCTGGCTGTTTTTCGCCATCATTACACGCAGAAAAACGCATCCTTGTCGGCGTCTCATGTTTTTCCTTTTGCCGTTTGCCTACCGTCGATTGCAACGGCATGGTGCAACACATGCTCACGTTCACTTTAAGACTTCCATCATGCAAAATGGCATCGTTAAGGGGAGGGAAAAAAATAGAGAAATGGTGAGCATACGCGCGTACGCACCACAACAAAACGCTCGTTCAACAGTATTTAATCGATCCGCGGCTTCTCTAATGGACGAAAACGAAAAAAAAACATAGGAAATTAATCGCTTCTCAACGAACTGCCGGTGAAAATCGGTTCCAATGTGACGGAAGACTGCTTCCATATGGTTTCGTCGTTTGTGGCCCGTTCCTCCCACCCATCATCGCAACAAAAATAGGAAATTGAACGCAACGCATTTCTTGCACCCAGCAGCGTGTGTCAAATAGGAAAAAAGGGCTTTCGTTTAGCTATTTAGCTACATGATAGTTTATCTCTCTTTCTCTCTCTTTCTTTTTTTTTCTTTCTCTCTCCCTTACAACCTTTTGCCGTTCCCGAGTTCCACCGTTCGGACAAGGAAAAGATGGCGCTTTGTGGCTTTTCTTTGTCGATGCATTTTTCGCAACCAATTCGTCGCTGGAGCGAACGTTCGTTGAACCTGCTTCGTTAGACCCACCGATCGATGAATGGATGAATGCATTCCTTCTTGATCATTCGAACACCACATGGCGCGGGAAAGGGAAAGGAGAGAAAGTGCATTGACCAGCGGTGGTATTTGTGAGCCGGAGCGCACACAAGCACTAACTAGTCGATGGACATTGATTAATTTTTAAAGTAGCTAGTTGGAATGTTGATTTGTTGGCAGGCAATATGCCTATTGGTTAACTAGAATAAAACATTGATAGAGATTGTTCATATCCGGTGTTTCATATTAACAATGTTATATACAGGTCGTACTATATAGCAGAAGAAACGGGGCTAACAAAAACCTGTAGAATGGTTCCATGTTCAAGCACTTTTCTTCAGTTTTTTAGGAAGACACTTAGTAGAGAATAGTCAAAAATAGTTAGGGTGGTTTTCTCCAGAATAAAAACTCTGTTTTCCGTTAAGTAAAAAGATTAGTTTCATTAGGAACGAATCAGGAATTGCTAAAAACTTAGTTTTGTTAAAGCCTAATTTTTTCAACCTAATTTTGAATTTTGAATCTAAATGAACCATCAGATAAAACGAGAGCCGGAGAGAGGTTTGTCTACGATCCGTTGCTAGACAATTAAAACAAATTTAAAAGAACAAATAAACTGGTACTGAAAAGACGATAAAAGCCACCAACAAGACACGCAGAACGATTAATCACGTCATTCAGTCGAAGATAATCTTTCTGATGCGCGTACACTGCCTGCTTTCCGTCATCATTTCCTTTTACTACTCCGACGATAAGCCGCCGACAAACGACAAAACCGCAACGCGTTCGTTTAAAACCATACTTTCGTTCATTAACGGCATAACCTGCCAACCAGGTCGTTTGCAACACCATGAAACTCCGCACAGCTCCTCCTCACTGCAGAAGTTTCGGGTTTCCTTTCGCCATTTTCCCACCAGCGAGCGGCTTTTGCGACTCGCAAACGATCAAAAGTTTTGATTGAAAAGATAATCCCGCGCGCGAAATTTTTCCGCTTCGACCTCACGGCGGTGAGGTTGTCCAAAAAAGCGTTCCGCAGATTTTATCTCAACTCGCCCCAAAACCGGCGGACCGACGCCTCGAACGCTTGCATCACTTCCGGTCGCATAACAACGGCGCTGGGCATGTTCGAATTGAAAAATTGTTCATAAAAAAGTTGCCGTGTGCGGTGATTGGAATTTTCCTGGAGCGATAACGGGGCGTTAACAGACGCGAACCGGCCCCGAAAGGATGAGTGACAATGAGCCCAGCCCAGGATGAGTAACGATGCATAAAAAAACAGCAACTATACAAGAGCACGATGATGGACAGGAAGCCTTTTTTTGTAGACATGCATTTTATAATCCGTCAAAAACAATTGATGAGAAAAGTTGGTAACATGATGGTGGGCCAGGTGGATTGACCTTTATCGTAAGGGATAATACCGGATCCCTCCGTTGAAAATGATCTAACTAAGATCTACGGTATGACCAACGCACAACAGGTAATAAGCCACGACGAGTGGTTTAGAGTATGCAGACGATGACAGCAAAAAAAAACACACGAAGGGCATACAAAAGATTACATAAATCCCGCCATCGACGTCGAACGGATTAAAGGGTTGCGACAGGCGATAAGCCAATTAATGGGCGTCGGAAATCCGTGCCACGCATATCGGTGCTTTTTCTCACTCTCTCTCTCTCTCTCTCTCTCTCTCTTTCTCTTTCGGATCGGATCTCCTTTCACTCTGCGGGGAGACGAGCTTAGATGTTTCGGTTGAGATTTCACGGCGTTGGGGATGAGTAAAAAGCCTGACCAACGAGACACACGACGAGTGGCTTCGTGTAAATATTGTGTAATGGAGCAGGAGGAGCGAGCCTTTCCTGCAGAGCCTCCGAAACATATTCAGTTACAGCTTCGACATAGCCCCTTTTTTGCCAACGAAACCGTCGAACCTGACAGAGCATTAGATGTCACTGACCCCAGTGCTAGCCAACAGCACCAGCTAACGTACCACCACCTGCTGCATGTCTTTAGCTAGATGGCCAACATTTGGCAGCAGCTAAAAGAGCTTTTACATTCCCTCCGTGCATCGGTTCATGGTCCCTGCTTTCCATGTTGAGGCGGGAATTGAAGCGGGGAAAACAGGGATTATGATATTTTCACTTTTACTTTACCATGGATCATTGGGGTGTATTGCCATGCGGTACACGATTGGTTAGTACCTTCAGTTGCTACGATCCCTGTGCACGGGGTTTTATTTTGATCTGTTTTATTTTTTTATGTTTAACTTTTGCTTTTCCACCTTTTTAATTTCAAATCTGTAGTTTTATATTTATTTTACATTTATTTTCATTTTCTTTTCTTAAAAAAATAATCGACTATAGTAAATTCCTTTCCTTTCTTTAATCATTATCGGATTAGTAAAAAAAAGGGGAAAAAACACGCATTCAAGTATCAAATTCACGACAAAACGAAGCTATCAAGCCGCAGACCGAGCTTAAACTGCGAAAGGAATGAATAAAACGAAAAAAAAGTCTCCGGAAATAAACAGAGAAACGTGTAAACGTGACCATTAAAAACGATTAATGAAAGCGAAAATGGCGGAAACAGCCCATTTCAGTGCTAAACTTTACGCCCCC
>JXWZ01001424.1:0-23072 GCA_000956215.1 Anopheles farauti No. 4 | reverse complement strand
ATCGACTGTGTCAGTGTTGACTTTTCACTATTATTTGCAAAAAAAGACTAATGCGATTCAGTAAAATGCAAATAAAAATGCAATGCAAACAACTGGTACTTGCACCCTCGTCTCAGTTTTCCCCATCGAAGCCAATCGTGTACCGTAATCGATTCGAAATATCCTGTTACCGGCAGGGCAGATAGAATGCACCGTCAAATGGGCGCGCATTAATCCCCCCCCTCCGCCCTCCCGCCTCCATCCGATTCCGTCACCCACGCCGGCATATGAATATTGATTAATGGAAAGTTTTTCCACCAGCCCGCTGGTAGTTTTTGCGATAGATATCGGTGCCACTGGGTCCCGCAAAATGTTTGCCTCTATGCAAATACGTTACAGTGTGTGTTTTTATGGGGGCTGGTCGTGTTATGCTCGGTTTTGCTCGCACCGTTCACTGGTGGCAGCTGATGGCAGTTGTCGCGGTTGGGATGAGCTACTTAAGCGAGCTTTACATCACCTAACAGAGGTTTTTTTTTTGCGACACAAGGTGCTGCTCGTGGGCGGGTGGTTATATGAACAGTGGGCCGAGTGTATCAGGCACTTTGCATGGGTTTATTATCGAACAGTCGGAGAGATCCAATCGCTTACATTACACGGCCGATCTCGGGTGGCTTTGCTTGACGGCGTGTAAAGCACATACATACAGACAAAAACGCAAGCAAACAAGAAATCCGCCTACTTGGCCTTTAAGCAGCGCAACGCCAAAGAACACTCACGACGGATTCGCGTACATTTACGATGGCTCTTTTTTTTCGGCCTGTGGCGATGGAGTTCTTGCCTCAACCAGAAGGGAAGTGAGATGGTTCGCGGTGGCTCGTTGAGATTTCGCTCTCGAGTAGAGCCGAGATGATGAGATTATTATCGGTTTTATCGCCTAGCCTGTGCTTGTCAGCAGGTACACTAAGCCGGATTGCTGGGTAAATCTGCAAAGAAGAACAAGCGGGAAGAAACCGCATAGCCCGCAGTACCATGTGGCAATGGCGCTGATCAAAGCAGTCTTTAATTTATGCTGCGAGTAAGTGTAACATGACACTTCATACCTTCCATGTACGATGCGAAGGCTATTTGAATTTAATCAACTTAAGTTTTAATGAGAAGAACGATGGTCGCTGACTTTCTGCTCTTTTTTTTGCTCCATTTGTTGCTACCTGATTGTGGTAAAAGAGTGCAAAATGATTCTATTTTGTAGAGTTTGGAAAATTATAAAATAATAATTTTACATTATTAACATTGAAACAGTAAAATTAATCCAATATAGTCTCTGCGATGGTAGATAATATATTTTTAAACGAAATTTGTTTCTTGGATTTCTTGGTTTCTTTGTTTCTTTTCTGTGTTCGCCTAAAAGTAAGCAACTGTTAGAAAAGGCATTCAAACCTAATTTTTAACACAATGACCGATATTATTGATTTCATTCTTCCAATCGGATCCAACTTCATGTGTTGTTGTAGTAAAAATTTCAAATAATATCCATTTGTGTTGTGTTCCACGGTAAAATAATCATCCGAAAATGGTCGTACCAAATGGTTACAAATGAAATGGAAAAGATTAAAGGATGTCGACCCCAAAACTGATGGCATGCATCGATTTTGCGTGCGTGCGTTCATGCACAATCACGTTTTTGTACTGTAAACTGGAAGAACGGCTTTAGGAAACAAAGCGGAAAGGACAGAAACAAAGCGCGGGAAACCGATATCCGTCCCCGAAATACTTGCACGTGGCGGAAATTCAAACGCACCGCTGGAGTGCGAGTGCTGTGTGTCAGATGGGATAGCAGCACCGGGGAGCGGAACCGTGTTCAAAGCCAATGCCGACGCCCCTCGTTGGACGATGAATCGTACCAGACACAAAGTGGAAATCGTAATAACCGTATCAATCGTTTCGGAACGAACGCCATTTACTTTCGCACGCATTTACTTAGCGTGAAAAACTTTTCCACGCGCCAAAGCGTAAACGGTCGGAACGTGTGTTTCGAGATGGCCGAAGTTGCCGTGAATTGCACAAGTTTCAAGGGCGCACTCGTGCCCGCCAGCTACTGATCGATTGTGCTGGGGGAAAGAGTGACCATGGGCCGATGAGAGAGGTGGTTTATTTATGTCTCTCATTTCTTATGAAAATTCGCTCCTTCGCTTCGCCTTCGTTTTCGAACATGATAAGAGTTTGATGGTGTCAATTAAGGCTGGTTTTGATACGCTTTTATGAACTCGCTTTCCCGGCATTGGGATGATAGAGATAATAGATACCGATTAGAAGCAGGGTCGCGTTAGGTACTGTCAAGATGTTTTTGAACGTATTTGTCATGCAGATTGCATACTGCCGGGGTCGATTCACGATTTTTTTTACTCGGCCTAAATGCATGCAATCCAAAGTATCAAAGTATACTTCCAAACTGCTAAATTGAATAAAACATTCATTTTAACGTTTGCATCATTAGTTTAGATAAGTCTTTTTGACACTTTATTTAAATATATTTTTGTGAAATCGAAAAATATTTAATTCTTTCTCTACCGCTATGAAGGTAGCAATGAAAAAACGAATTTGGACAGTTATTATCTTACAAATAAATCAATCAAGGGAATAAAATAAAAACAAACACACCACATACCAAGAAAAACTTCCCAAACCAAAGCTCCATCTTAAGATATGGAAATTGCTGAAACGATCTCGATACGATTTCAACGATCCTTCAAGTGTCAAATCACGCTCAACGTTCCCCGAAACCATCCGGAGACCTACGCGTACCAGAAACCACACAGTACCACCCAATTACCACAGCATCGGCTCAAGCCGACAACAGACCGATGCAGACAAGGGTTCCTGGAGAATATTGCAAGACAATGTGTGTAGAAATCGAAGACGAGCAGATTTTTTTCCCTCAAGACATAAACTACTTTTCCCGGTGTCTCATTTCCCATTCGCTATCGCTTCCGTTTCCTCACCATGTGCATGTGCTTTTTCCTTTAATTGAATTTCTAATCAGGTGATTTATCGTTTTGTTTACTAATGTGTACATGTTCCGTCGGAGTATGGAGCCGGGATTGGATCGAAGGGCGGGCGAGCTTTAGGTTCGAATTTATGTTTTCCATCGCCGAAATCGGCGGTTTTTTGTTTTGCCTTCTCCGCAGTCTCTGCGTTCGCTGTAAGGGTACTAGCTACTTCTGCAAAATTACCCATCACCGTATTACGCGTAGGTTGTTTTTGCTACCCGAGTTCGTCTTTCGATCCTTTCGCCGACATTCCCGAACCCTGGCGGATAACAATTTTATTGCGCTCGATTTTCGTTCGTACTGGGCGGTTCTTCCTTCGGTAGTTGCTTGATAAGCGAAGTGAATCGCGCAGAGGATAGCAAAAAATGGAGCAAACTTTTCGGTAGAACTTTTTTTTTCGGTGGTTCTTGAGAAGCTGGGATTTCGGTTGTACGCCGGGCAGTAGCGCCACAACAACAAAAAAACAGTCCAAGTACTACCCACTTCTTGTGGGAGTGAAATCCACTTGTCTGTTTCCTGTTGTTTTTTTTTTTGTTTGGTGGTCCCTATATCTCCTTTTCCCCTTTTGAAGTGTGCCGTTTGCTTCATGCAGTGGTGAAAATGTGGATAAATTTGGTGTATTTGTCCTGAGGGTGGAAACATCGACCGGCCAGCTGGATTAAGATTTCCCTGTGGCACAAACGGGGGAACTGCCGTCCGCTTTCAGCTGTTGTGCTTCGTCCGGCGTTCCCAGGAGATGGCACCCGCTTTCGATCGGTTCCAAAAGCCGAGTGGCATCATTTCTGCCCCATTTCCCATTTGCTTTAGGACGTGGAGCGTAGCGCGCAGATCCCTTAAAATAACCTGTAAGCGAAAAATAAGGTGAAACGGTTCTATCTGCTGGTTAGGATTTTTTCTTTTGCTTTAGCTGCTGTTATTGCATTCAATCGTCTTAACCACTTTCGTACCATTTTCTCACGCTTAATGCGCACTGTTTCGCATCGATTTTTTAGCCGCATCCCATCAGCCTCGAACCGTGATGGGGATGAACTTTTGATCCACTTATTGTTATTTTTCGGCCCAGGGATATACGCTTTATTATCCAATTTTCAGCGCTTCTCTTGGAGATGGTGGAGCATTTCGTTCCATTGAAGAATTGAGAGGAAGTAAAGACGCCGCGCCGCGCAATTCGAACGATGTGGAAACGTTGTCGAATCGATTTCATATGCACACTTTTGCACCGAACACGTTCAACAATAACTACCGACGTGCGACGTGACGCAATCACGGTTAGGGCCGCGCAATGGTAGCAAATTAATCCCATCGGAAAGAGTGCGCAGTGGGAAGACGTTATGGTAAGGCGCTGCTTGCTTAGATGAAAGTGTAAGCAAAATGTCTTTCCCCACTAGAGGGCGCTTCACCACCCATAACCAAAAGTCGTTCAGTTCAAGCCTTTCATTTTATGCCGGGAACCGTCTATGTTTTGGGTTGTGTTTCATATTTAATGCATTTTATTGCGGATTGCCTCTCGCAAACGCAATCGTTTTCAGGGTTGTCATAACAAACGTCATGTCCATGTCGGAAAGTGATCGTACGGAAAATGGTTGTTTTGGGATGATTCGTTTACATTACAGTGAGTGAATGTTTGTTTTAAAATTTATCGCAAAATTTGGAGAATGTACAAGTGGTATAAATCAGTATGGGTCTTCTTTTCTGGCCAGCGTTTATTTTCCGCATGAAATTGCGCATAAAGGTATGCAAATGTTCCGTTTCGATCAGTGCGAGATGCGATGATGTACACACATTTTCCAAAATATAATAGAATATACTAGAAATACACCTTTGAGTGCATTAAAAACATACAGCAAAGAGCTTCTATTTCCTCCATTTAATCAACAATGTGTATATTAATCTGTTTAATGCAGAAAAAAACGGAAAAAATATATCTTGTGCAAAGTATGTCTTGTGCAAAAGAAAAAATCAAAAGTAAAAAAGTAACATAAAGAAAAGTCTATCACAGCACAAAGTACGATTGCCACAGTGTTTATGCGTATCTGTTTCGTGTGATTATACTGTTGAATTTTAGATTCAACAAGAGCTTTCCCATTGAATTTGTCCACCCACCGGAAGACGTCATGTGTCTTTCATGGCTCTTGAAAACAGTGGCTCGGAATCGTTTTATTGTACACCTCACAATAAACAGATAAACGCTTTCATGGGCCACGTAAGAGCGTACGTACGAAAATTTGTGCTGAAAGCTTCGTGAGTGGGTTGTGGGATGACTCTGGTGTATGGTGTGTGTGCGTTTTTTGTTGTTCCCTTATCCCCATTCGAATTAATATATGAATGAAATGCATACGTGATATTGCATTTAAAAGCTCGCACGCTTTTTGCACCCTTCTGCGTACTGTATGGAGCGTGCTGACCGAGGAGCGGTCGATCGAAACCACACTTCCCAACGGTGAAAAGCACAATTATATATTGCGCTTTTGCAGACACTCACAGTGGGCTGCATTTAAGAACCTTTTTTGTTGCGCTGCTCCGTGGTGTTGCTGGGCAGAGAGCAATATAAGCGCAGTAAACGAACATGTGTGTGGGTGTGGGTTCAATTCAATTGCAACTTGATTTCACCCTGCTTCTAGCGTATGCTACCAGCAGCATTCCACGGTTCGGAGTGCGTTTGGGTAAGCAACAGTTAATCAGAAAATTCCTTCGCACCCATTTCGCTATTTGAAGCTATTCATGAAGCCAAGAAAAAAAAACACGGAGCACATAAAATTGAATTTTATACCGGCTACGAAACACTGTGCACGGGGCGAGAAGTGCAGCACAAGAAAGTGCTGCGAAATCCCGCCAGCTTTGCACCGTGCGGCTTAACGTGTACATTAAAATGCAGCTGAAGCAAACATTTATTGCCGAGCGCTTCGAGCGATGCGAGAACAATGAGCGGTGGCTCTTAGTCGTACGTTGTTTTGAACATTACGAGAAACTTTACATTTCGTCATATTAATTTCTTCCACTCGAGCGAGGTTAGTATGCACGGCAGGCATACTATATAAACACACGCTTCGTGTGATACTTTCTCTAGGAGCGAAAATTTAATTAAACCTCGTTACAATTTGGCTTGGGAAGAGAATTCAATAGAAGCCAACACAAAAAAGTATCAAACTCACACGTATGATAAGAGCGCGGAAGCTAGGAAGCATAAATCCTCCAAACTCAATCCATCCATCCGTTGACATGGTAATGGATGCTTTGCCGTTGCCGTGCCGAACGACTTGCCTTTCAACCTCAACACATTTCTATTTTCCGATTTTATTTTCCCTTTCCCATTCCCACAGCAGCACGCGACCAATCCTTTAGCAAGCGGGATCGACCACAAACGGACCCTGGTTGGAGTGTGCTTCCGTGGTAACAATACGATTCACATACGACGGCAGATGATTGTGGATAGTGTGCAGGAACGAAAAGAACAGCGCAGCTTGGCCAAGCTTTGCCGTCGCCAGGAATGAAGCGAAATATAAATTCGACAATTTTCTGCTCACATCCGCGCGCGCGAGCAGTGAAGATTTGGGAAGATTTTACGTACGAGCCGGGGTAAAAACGAAAATGGGGAGCGGCAGAACAGAGCGAGTAAGAAAATGATATTTTACACCATTTTGCCATCGGGCCAGTGGAAAACCTGTCCCGTGCCGTGGTTTGGTGGCCCCTCTGCCCTCCCATTCTTCGTTCGGTTTTGCGCCCGTTCTAATCTGGGGTGTTTGTGGAATTATGTAAATTGGCTACGCGCTGGGAATGGGCGCGTCATATTTCCTTCCAGCTTCTCCCTGACTGCTCTCCCTTCCGGAGCTGACAATGAAGCTGACGTCTGACGTAGGGATGTAGGGTGGTTCGCGAAAAAAAATTGAATAGTCCACGATTTCGAAATGTAGGTCGCGAATGTTAGAAATAAAAAGGAACATTTTTCCATGATTTATTTCGAGAGATTTTCGATTTCACCGGATGGTAAACCGATGAGTTTTGCTTGAAAAATAAAACTCTAAACAATAGAAAGGATATATTTCCTAACTTCAGTATGATTTAATGAAAGTATAATAACATTAATGCAATATTTCGTCAAATTTGAAACATCGTTTCCTGTTTCCTTCACGAATGTAATCAAATTTCACAAAAAAAATCCCATTTATTTTCCTCACAACCAAATTTCAACGTTGTTAATGGCGCATCTGTCAGCAATGCGAGGTGCTCCCCTTCTACCAAGTGCGATTAGACAAAATTTTAATTAACGACTTTGACCGAAGTTTCGCGAAAACGTACTCCTGAAGCCAGGTGGACTACCAGCTGCGTCGGCTAAAAGCAACACGCTCCGTGCACTGGGCTTTAAGTGACGAAATTTAAATCTATCACCCCACTCCATTACGTTCGCCTTCCACGCGGACAAAAATAAAAACTTCTTACCGATGATGAGCGATGCCGCACGGTGATAAAAATCCCACAAAAAAACCTTCTCCCGAAGAGCCGCCCGAACTCAAACACCTGCGTTCTTTTGGCGCAGCTTTTTGCCTAACAGTTGCGATTATCACACCGCGAACAAGGAACGTCGCATTTCGCACGTCTACCTTCCCCCTCGAGGGGATTTCGTTCCCGTATCACCGTACCGTACCGATGATGCTCACAATTAAGCGCCAATTAACGATCCGCCCGCGCGCGGAGGGCCTGGGGCCGTAAAATTCACAGCAGGATGGAACGAATTACGACACCAGTGTGTTGACGCGGGTTTTTGGCGCGAAAAAATTTTCCGTTTGCCACGACACCACACAAAGTACGGCAAAGCCAACAACGGCCACAGTGGCGGTGGGTTTGTGGGAAAGTGGAACACCGGAGACACGACACGACACTTGCTATCGCGAACCGACCCGATGGAGGTGTGGATGTAAACTGATGCTGGTTTGGGTAGCGTGGTAAAGTCGCAGTTGATGATGACGCTACCGAGCGAGGATGAAAGCGTGGTCCGTTCGGGTTTCGCTTCGGGCCGGAATCGTCCTGTGAGTTCGGGGCACGAAGCAATGCTTGGATTAGAGTTACAACAATGCGAAGGGTTGATTTTTCACGTGCTGATAATTGTAACGCAACGTAAACAAAATGAATAAATAAAAAATAAAAATCATGAACCACCAGGCGTCCGCTTTTGAAAGCTTAAAAACAAGCTTTTATTCGAAGTGAACCACCAGGCGTCCGCTTTAGAAACCTGCTCCCTCCAGCCGGTCACATACTGTAATGCTTGGTGACTGTATTTTCTCAAGAACGAACGCGACCAATACCACCACACATAAAGCGTGTAGTGCGGATGACGTTATCCCCTAATACCCCACGGCTAATCCGTTGGTGGTGTGCGTAAAGGATTCTGCAACACGCTTTCCCTTTCTAACGCCACTGCATCCGCAGACACGCGTCTCGTATTTGGCGGCAACATTGTTTGGACGCAGAAATTCGGTCATCGTTTGTTTGTTTTTTTTTCGTTTTGCTTCTCCTTTTCGAGCGACTTCATTGCTCATCCTTTGCTTTATGTTTCGTAAGAGATGGAAGCTGCGATGAGGAACGGGTGCTCGAACCGAGTCGAGAGTCGCGCGGTGTGCGTTGAAAGGAAAAACCGACTCCACCAAGCCGAGCCAACGAGGATTGCAGTAAAGTCGGCGAGTGGAGTCGTCGTTGTCGCGACATTGCGCTTGTTGCTGGTTGAATGGAGCATTCTAGTGGCCACTTTGACAGTGGCATCTCGTTGCCGATGTCTTTCAAAATCTCGCCATAATCCGGGCGGTGGGTACATTTTTGCATATTTCTTTGTTTCGTTACACGACCCGAGTTTTTGTGACGCATCGTTCTTACTGAACGTGAAAACGGGAAAGCGTGGATTTGAAAGATTGCACCAAAAGTAAGCGATTAAAATTTTAAAGAATATTTAAACTTATAAAGCAGCATACCATTGGCTGTTTATTCGTTTCAAACGTTTCAATTGCATATTAAACAATTTGTAATTAACAGGACTGTGCAATATTTTCGTACCTATAAAACATGACGCCAATTTTATGACCTAGTGTTTACCATCCCATGAAAAGCCTTATGCTTTTTCCCACACCATTCTTTTCGTTTTTTTTTGTGTTTGTCCCGATGGTTTGTTGTTGCAAAACTTGGTTGGCTTCATTAGTGCAGATAATTGAAATCGATCTGTGCGGTGGGGCTTTAATTGAGATTTTCAGCATCTCATCCCGTGCGAAGTAGCGTGCAACAATGTAGTACGGTTCGTTCCGGCCCACGCTCGCCACGGTACCAAACCAAATTGGGGTCGTTAGTCGTATGGGTGAGGAAAAATTCTCGGAACACGAAACTTAAAGGAGCAACGTAATGGGGGAGAAGAAAATGGTTTTAAAGAAACTGGAGCTGTGTTTTAATTATCGGGTTGATAACGCCCCACCAGCCACCGGAAACGTGAAGGACGATGACGGCGCTTGGCGTTCAAGCAAATCCTTTTGATTGAAGTAGGTTTTTGAGATGGATTTATGATATTCGGATGGACTTGTTGGTCCTTTTTATATGTCCTTCTGGTTTGAGCATGAATTGAGCATTTTTTTTTGTATTTTAATTTGGAGTATTAAACATTCTTGCAGCGTACAGCGTCATAATCTAACGATTCCTTTTTGTTTGTCTATTAAATAGAGTATAAGCTGAAATACACGGACAAAACTCGATTGATGCAGCGTGAACTAAACACCTCATCCAGGAAGTTCTTTCAATCTCTTATCATATGAAAAACGATCACTTTGGCGTCCTACTTTTCGTTTGTTTACACAGTTAAATAATACACTCCGGTATGAATTATTGAACGGACGCATTTGTCACGTGGTTGATGTAGAAAAAAACCCCAATAACTAACCGCTTCCATTGACGCCGTTCGCAACGTAGAACTAAAGTAACATTGCATGCTCCACGCGGCGGAACTATCAGTTTGTTCCCTTCCGGACGATTCCGACAGTCGATTGGCAGGATGGCGCAGATAGGACTGCTGGCAATGATACTTTACGTGAAGCTGGTCCTGTTGGGTGTCATTCCCTTCAGACTTCGTGTTTCAACGCTTGAGCTGGACGACAGCCCAGTGCTTCTCTACTACTGCGTTGCCGTTGCCATCGCTGGACCCACCGTTCGGATTGCGTGCTACATTTCGTTGTACTTCTTTGACTATAACGAGTTCAGTGTGATGCTCATCACGGCTATCATCATGGAGATGGGCGATTTCGTTCTGCTCGTTATACCACCGTGTTACCTTCTACGGTACCGCGCAAAAATGCAGCAACTGTTCGCGTTGATGTTGAAGGTCCAAAACAGCTCGTTCGTGAGGAAATCGTTCCCACTTCGCCTCTGGTTCTGGCAATGCTTCAAGTTCAGTCTGGTGTATGAGTGTTGCTACACCGCCATTGTGCTGTACAACGTGTTTGTGACAGGTGGAATGGGGAATATTCGAAACTTAATTATAACACCCTGGCTTTTACTTTCATTACTCACCAAGGCATCGATATTGCTGGTGATGTACGGTTGTTTCCAGTACTTAAAGATCGCGGTGACGAAGTTCAACGCACTGTTACACGCAGACAGCGCCTCAAACAACGTCCGATTGGACGATGATAGCCTCCAAACACTGTACTCCGGTCCACACGGGTTGATGGAGCTGTACGAGCATCTTTGGAATGCATCCAAAGCAATGAACGATTTGTTTGGCGTCCCGCTGGTGTCTTATTTGTTTATGGTTTTTATACATACGACCGTCAT
Organism: Anopheles farauti No. 4; assembly: GCA_000956215.1. Classification (NCBI taxonomy): domain Eukaryota; kingdom Metazoa; phylum Arthropoda; class Insecta; order Diptera; family Culicidae; genus Anopheles; species Anopheles farauti No. 4. The sequence continues at coordinate 12,246 of JXWZ01001424.1, read as the reverse complement.
TTACTACGTGCTAATATCGCAAGTGGTGACTTCGCTAACGTCGGCTAATGCGTCGTTTATCGGCGTATTGGTGTTTCAATTTTTATGGGCCAAGATGGATCTGATTTGGTTGATGAAGATTATATCAACGTGCGGGCAGATTCGCGACGAGGTAAGTTTTACCTACTTTTTACTTCATGTACTTTTTCAGAATATCAGAATTCAGTCCTCAGGTGAAATTCAAACCTCTTATAACGATGCAGAATCATTCCACTTTTAGTATAGAACTTGTTCAAGCGAATCCAATCGGGTTCTATTTAGGAGGCATAACAAACAGCTTTGTATAACATCATTTGCATAATTTAATTAAGCCGTCTCGAGATTAAATAATGAAATAATTGTTGCTAGCACGAGTTGTAGTGTAGCATAGATAAATAGGAAAGATGTTCCTAAGGCTATCAATCATAAGTTGAATAAAATATGCTCGTTATATGTTGTGAATGGTGCGAATGTGATAAAACGAGCGGTTCCAAAAATTTATCCTGGAGTGGTGTTTGAGCAACATGATGAAACAATTCTCATAAACGTCGTGGAATATGTTTCGTGGGAACTCATCAGCATCGCTATGACCGAAGTGGTTTTATAAAAACTTCGAACATTTACGAAGTTAGCACCGGATTATTAATAATATTTGTACAAGCGTATTGATGTTCGTGCTTGAACACTTAACCAGATTACATGTCCTAAGCAAACATGGTATGAAGCAATATGATTAATGAAGTCGTTCGAGAGCACGTTACGTCCGCGTAAGTATATAAACGGTATCATCTTCTGGATCGGATCACTTATTCCGCCCCGTATCCTTGTCGCGATGATTACGATCAGTGATCGAGTGATTAATATTTTCCTGCAGCTAAGCACCCTGGTAGCTTGCCTGCTCGGTTACCTCACTTTGACGTACGATCGGAAGCAGAAGGAGCTGCGCGTGTCGATGATTCTGGTGGTTTACAGTGCGCTTTTGGCGGTCGGGTGTATTACCACCTACCAGAGCACACAGTTTCTCATGAGCGACCTACGCTACCGACAAGGATTTGAGACAACCTTAGTGAATAAAGCGATCAGTGCCATCCAGGGTCAGGTGGTGATGCAATCGGTTATCTCGTCCGCACTGAGCCGCTATCACAAGCGCAACGAAATCGCTGGCCTGATGAGGGAGATTTTGAGCTTGAAAGAGGAGCTGTTCAATGCGACCGAGCTCAACCAGCGCTGGATGAAGTTACGCATTTTGCGCAAAGTCTCCATCAGCCAGTTGATCGTGGTCAGCAGCTTCGTAACGGCAACCGTGCAGATCTTCCAGTCGGGCGATGATGATGTGAGCAATGAAATGTTTCTGCTGTGCATCTTCTACTACCCGAAAATGACGATTGTTTGTTCCGTGTCGCTCTACTACGCCGTTATGCTGTTTCTGCAAAATCTGCACTACGCGTTGAACGAGCGTATGAAGCAACTGCTTGCGGAACACTCCAAAGGGCCAGACGATGGGACGAGGGGATACGTACGCACGCATCACTCGGTGTACATCCGGAGCAAGCTTAACTATCTGGCTGATGCGCGGTACCGTATCGTGCAGTGTAGCAACAAGACGCATGAACTATACCAGCGAATGGTGGTGTCGTGTAATTTCCTGTGCATTACGTTCATTGTGTCGCAGGTAAAACAAATCCATAGTAGGGGTCGTTGGCGAAACTAACCTCAACCTATCGGTACCTTGTAAGCTCTATCACTTTTTCGAGATCCTGTACGTGCATTATCGGACGAAGGGTGATCTATCGGTGGCTGGGTTGGGTCATGAAGCGCTCACCTGTTTGTTGTGCTACTTCGAGGTGTACTGTATCGTTGAGGCATGTGAGATGGTCCGGGAGCAGGTCAGTGGAAGAAGGTGCTCTTTAATTCTTTAATTCTTTAATTTGCTTCGTTTCAGTCACTAAAAACACAAAAGCTTCTGCTGCGCTTGAACCTGACACCGATGGATCACAAGCTGAAGCAAAGCGTACCGTACACTGCATCGTTCGGTACCAAGGTTCTGGTTTCATCTTTTTCCATTACTTCTTTCACAGATCGAAGTGTTTGCGCTCCAAACTATGCACCAACCGATCGAATTTACTGCCTGTAACATGTTTAAACTGGACTATACTGTTTTGTTTTCGGTGAGATTCGACGATTGTGAGGCTCCTCTTTGTCGCGAACTTATTTGTTGGTTTCGATTCCAGATCGCTGCATCAGTCACTAACTATCTGATAATTTTGATCCAGTTCGAGATGGCCATAGAGCAATGAGCTTTTTGTTATCACCTGCAAAGAAGCCATTGAAGTAGATGGAGTAGGTTAGTGAAGCTGGGCTTGAACATGTGTCCGTTCTTTCGAAATCAATTACTAGACACTTAACTCAACCATGTGTAATAGAATATAGATATATATGTGTATATATATATTTTTAAATTATAACAGTTCTTACGTGTTGTATTTTCTTGACATTTCTTTGTTTCACTTTTTTATCATGGACAAACGATTTAGCACACTTTATTGGTTTGCCGTAAGTGCTGCTCATTTTTTTTCCTTCCTTTGTCAGCATCCCCATTTAACGCGAGAGAAGAGAGCGACAATACGCCGGTGCAAGACAAACAACAGGCGCCAAAAATGCAACCATGAGCTTTCTTCAATTTTCCCCGTCTTGGAACGTTTGATCTACATTAGTTTGAAACTACCGACACAGGGAATGGGGTTTGAAAATCGTGCGCTATATACGTGATGAAGCTTTTGTTGAAGCCGTTTTTTATATTTAACCATTTTACCGTCCCAAGATCACATGTTCCCTATCGGTTGGCATTGTTCATATTCTTTTGAAAAGCACACTGTCGCGTATAGGGTTGACAACACATATAGTAGAGCCTCGATACAAGAAAAGAAAAAAAAAATTTCAGAGCTACTGTAAATGCTGCTAAAATGAGGTTCAAACAGTAAGTAAACAGTTTCCGTCGAAAACAAAACTCTCAACGTACAGAGTAACTGGAATGCATGACTTGTTGTAGATTTAATAACTATTATGCTACGCTTAAATGATTCGCTTCCGAGTTGAAGATTGATTGTATCAAGCACATTCGTTCGGCGTTACCTGTCGACAGATTATAACACTGTTTGACTGCTATTTCATCCTAAATGAACAAGACGGTTTCGGTTACGGCTGCAGCTCGCAAACTCTTAGTAGTAACATTTAAGCACACACAGCATCGTCGAACGCAATCGGAAAGTGTTATTCAAAATTCAAGATAGGATTGAACTACGCCCATTTACTCGCTATAATCGTTTACTCCGCGTAGTGCTTACAATTCCACCTTACGTTTCGTTTTTTTCCCTATCATTTTGTTTTAAATGTAGCTTCTCTAGCTTGTCTAGCATAACAGAACGACAAAGCAAGCTGGGAGACCAGTGGGGGGGAGACGCGTATTATGTATAATGTTTATATTAGTTCCAATAATATCCTATCCTATGAATATCTAACAATATCCTTTGTTGAAGGAAAGGAAAATGCTTTGCAATAATCTATCATGATTTCAAATCCTCTTACGCAAACACACGCCCCACTTTATTGCCGAATGCTCTGCGAACGTGTGTTCAGATAATACTTTCCTCTAATGTCGTTTACGATAAGCCTTATCGAAAGAAAAGGGAGGAGGAGATTAAACATTTGTTGTTTTCTTTTTGTTCTACAAAGAATGAAGGAATATTTACTGATTTTTGGGACAGGAAGAACATAACATTCAAACGAAAAAATAACATCACCATTAACATTTATCCGCACAAAACGTGTTTATCAACTGGACAAACAATGCTGGGATAGTGTAAGCTAATTCGAGTTTTGATGTGTGTTTCTGTTGGTATAACAACTTGATTGGTGTACGGAAAATGCTGCACCTTTCCTGCTTTATAATATAAAAGGGTTCGAGCACACGCAAACATACATTTATCCGCAAAAAAACGCACTGATCACTATCTAAACTCTCCCGAGCAGGAATATATGTACATTGAGTTTTTCACAAACAAATACACAAATTATGCACGTTTTTATCTGTTCTTTTTGGGAAAGATATGTTTTAGAAACAGTAGAAGCGTCTCGAACGCGATGAAGCCATCAAATGTACCCCTGCCCACGTGGAGTAAGGTCCGTCCTCGATCGCGGAGCAGGGGATTACTGGGTGCGAAAAAGACTTTGCCTCAAAAGATCTCCCACCGATAATATGCGCTATCATTATTTACACATCACATCATCACTTTTGGTCGATATCTCGCGCGCGCATACGCGAAAGAATGAGAATAAATTTTTATCTTATTGAAGTGGAAAACAAAAATGTACGTCCCTCTCTTGATTATTTTGTTTTCTTGTAGCTTCCTTAATAAGGGCGTGGGAGGGGCATAATAAGAGAGTGATAGAGAAGCATAAATGAGCCGAGTTAACGAAATCTTAGGTTCACGTCACTGAAACGTTCAGTATATCGTTCTACGATATCCTGGCATTGGAATCGACTAAATTAATCGAGAGGCGCAGCTTGTCAGTCGTCGGGACGCGGTCTTTGTCGTCATCGTCGTTGCCGTTGTGGTTGTCGTACAGGATGGGTGGGTTAAGCGCGTTCTGTTCCTCTCATGCAATGTCACGGGCAACCGGTACAATCGTCTCCCAGTATCGCATTTGCTAGTGGATCGGGAAATACGCCAATAAATTACGGAGCATTAGGAAAACAGTCTGGTGTCACACGTCGTGCCATGTCTTAACCTACCTGCTGTTGGTGTGCCATTTGGTCCTCAAGGTACTTGATAATGGTCGATTTGAAATCACGGGCACGTGCCAACTCGAAGCGCTCCATTTCTTTCTTTATTTCACTGGAAATGTCGTCAAACTCTTTCTGACATCGTTGCACCTTGCCTTCCCACTGTAAAGATAGAACATGTTTATGTAAATCGGGTTTGAGAAATTTATGTACAAGTCGTATATCAATTACTTGATTATGCCTAGTTAAACATTCATCAGAATGTACACACTTTCTTAAAATTTTAGCACATTATTGTATGTTAATTTGTATCCATTGCTTTAAAATGAAGAGTAAGCAATTATAGTGTCTTCATTATTTCCTAATGCTTACCTCCTCCACCTCCTTCTGTGCAAACTCCAGCTTATCACGCCGTTCCTGGAGCTCCAGTTTGGCTTTATTCTCGCGCTTTTTCGTCAGCTGCAGCTGCGCATGTTGCCAGTTCTGGAACACTTTCACGCGCTCGTGAAACACGTCCTTAATCGCCCCAAAAAGTCCAATGTAGTCCTTGATTGTCTCCGATAGAATGTACAGATCCGAGTTGGCCTGTTCCGAGCGCAACAGCTCTACCTTCTCCTCCACATCCGCCAGTTGGGAGAGAGCTTGCGACAGGCCCGTGTGCTCCTCGCACGTGCTCAACAGTGCCGCCGACTTGGCAACACCTCCTGTCAAGGTAGCGAGCTCCTTCCGGTGAGACACCAGTGCCTTGATCGCTGAGTGCAGCTTCTGCATGTGTGCATCGATCGTTTCGACCTCGTTGATCTTGTCGTTAAACCATGGATCGTTTTCGTCCATCTTATACGTGATCTTATTGACCGTTTCGCCGACCTTGTTGAACAGTCGCATTACACCGGCTCCACTGAGTGCGGCCGTGTTGACCGCGCGCGGCAGTTCCTGGTCACTTTCGAGAAAGTTTACGAAATCCGTATCCAGACACAGGATCGGATGTTGGGCGACACGGTTCAGGAAGCGTTCGAGCGAGGCACGCCGATTTTCAATCCACTCAAGGTTAACCCCGTTACCGGGTTCGGATTGTGGTTGGCTACCCATTTTGACCTTCGTCGTGCCGATTATGTTCTTTTCCGGTGCCGGTGGAATGATGCGACCCATGCGCAGGTACTTGCTGACGAGCAGATCGTGCAGACCAAGAAAATCGCTGAATCGACGCATCGTGAAGAATTGGCGTTTCTTAAACTTCATTATGTTCGTCTTTGTGGACACCCTAATGGCAGCGGAAAGAGAGGAGAGATATTGCTTTAAAGGGTGAAACGATTCAGCGGGTTAACAGTAACGCAACGTACTTGTAAGCCAAATACGATCCCATTCCATCGCCTACTTTCTGCGGGTCGGCAACAGCTATTTCGATAAACGTATCTCCGGCCTCGTCCGTCGGTACGTCCTCCAGTACGGGCGATAATGGTTCCTGCTGACGAAAACCAAAAAAGAAAGAAAAAGCGATAAAGAGACGAGGGATGAACGATCGCGATCGCGAAACGCCCCATTGACGTGAGTGCACCAACACACACATTCAGGATAGCTTTCTTATCATAAATCTGACTAAAATGTGTACACATTACACACTATGTTAGTGAATCAGAATGTCCGGAACGAGAAGGGGGCATAACATATCACCAAAGCATCGTCACCAGTGCTATGAATCATTTACCATCGATGCTTGCCTCGCCTCTTCAAATGACAAGAGCTCTTATCTGCTGCCAATTATAATGCACAACACCCTTAATATAACGTAATTCAATCAAATTTAATTTAATTTAATGGTATTGGTATGCGGTGGCACGCGTAGAAAGCGGATGCAGTGGATGCGGCTCGACCGTCTCCGTGTGACGTGCAGTCCGGTGCAAGGCTCCAGTTGATAAGAAAAAGTGCAAGAGAAATGGGCGCAACAAACCTGAATCGCTGACTCGAAGATATCGTTTTCGTTTTCTTCGTCCGGCGATGTGATATCAACATTGTCGAAGGCAGGCTGCTGCTGCTGATGGTGTTGGGTGTGTTGCTCTGTTTCTCCATTATCCATGCTGCCGTTGGTGTCCATGTTGCTTCAGATGGAACAGATTTTCGTTGGTTCCTATGCTAATTTCTTTATCCTACTACTACTACTCTGGTCTCTTGGCGTCGGTCGTGCCTACTACTAGCCCTCACAACAATGGCTCTCGGAAAGGAAGAAAGTCGCGCTACTGTACGCTTCTTGTCGGCTTCCCTAGCTTTTGTCACCGTGCACTTTCCGCATACACTGTGTATTTTTGTTTTTATTTTGCACGGAAAAAGGAACGAAACGTACTTTCCGTCCCGAAAAATTGCAATCGTTACTTGCACTTATCTTTTCTACACGAAAAATACGGAGATGATTAAAGAAATTCTCTCGCCTTTTTTTGAACACTTGTCGTCAGCAAAAACAAGGAATGTCATGCGAAGAAAGAGAACAGCAGCGGTTTATAACCCCGGGGCTGCATAGTCGGAAACACTGTTTGACGAGTGTATAACAAAATGGTTTAGAAAAAGAATTTAAGGGACAACCCAAGCTTTTTGATGATGATGTTTGAATATTGAAGGCATTTATTTATTGAATAATGTTGAAATTTCATAGTATCATAAAATTATGTATTATAAACTATACAAGAAAATAATTTCCCAAGGTGTATACATTGTTCGGCCGCCAAAAAACTGTTATACTGCTACCCATCAAAATATAAACAAACTACGGAGCAAAATAAACGTAGCCAAAAATCGGCTGGTGCACTCGTTGTTTTATTCTACCGAGTTTCGTTGCGGCGCACATTGTTAAAACACGATTAGACCGGGTGGATTTTTGTTGAATCATTATCAAAATGAGTGACCTTAAGAAGAAAACGGGTAACATCCTATCGAACGTTAGCCCACCGTCCGAACTACCCAGCTTCATTACGGCCACGGTGGCAACAGCTGCTACTACTGGAATGGACAACTCCACGTCCAACGCTCCTCCGGTCGACGATGCCACCGCGAAGAGGGACGAAACAGAGCCATTCATACCGACGACGTTCAGTCCCGCAATACCGCCTAGCAAGGACACCTCACAGTTGCGTGCGGAGCAAGTGATGGAATCCGCAGTGACGGAGGACGCCGGAGAAAACTTTGTTGAGCCAGTATCCCAACCGGTGGGTCGTGATTTTGCCAACATGATGCTAAATCCGGAACCGGTGGCCGCTGCCTTAAGCCCGATCACGCAAGGTGGATCGGCTCTGTTCGGTTGGATGAAAGGTGCCGTGTCAGGGAGCGGTATACTGCAGAAGGTGGCGGAAAAGGCGAAGAATTCCGTTGACACGATCGTTACCACACTGGATCCACAAATGAAGGAGTATATCAGTAAGTTGTTATTGAATTTCGTAGTATGGGAAGTTATAAACACGTTAAACATTCTTTCAAAACAGACTCCGGAGGTGATACGGAGGTAATTGTGGCCTCGGACAAGGACGACAAAGTTCGACCCGTACGAGAAGCGTTTCAGACAGTATTTGGAAAGGCGACTATTATGTGAGTTTTTTTTGGGCCATCATATGAGTAAGCTGCTCTTACCTGCTTTAAATTATTTTCCCATACAGAGGGTTATCTGCACAGGCGGTTGGTATTGCCGCCCAACCAGTTGGCTTCGCTGCGGGCCTGAAAGGTGCGGAACATCGCATCAACAGTATTAGAGCTGAAAACCCGCGCGTTGACGATCATTTACCGGTAGTGGCAGTTGAGAACTTCATCGTAGAGCTGTTCCCGGAGCAGTATGTACCTGTGTATTGTAAAACTAAGGAATAACTAATTAAAATTTGATTCCCCTTGTTTCGTTCTTCTTCAGATGGTTCGAGGCAGGTGCGATTGTGTTGTTCGATTATGCAAAGAACATTCTACTAAAAACGGTAACACAGATGACACCGATTCCGCTGCCAGTAATTACGGCTCTACAAGCCGACACACCGGAAGATTACATGCTAAAGGATACGGGTTACGCCACGACGGTCGGTAGTGTTATGGCAAGAAATCTAAACGTGAGTACCAATATTATACAATGCTTCAGGACAATGTTTGTTGGTCCACAAACCTAGTAATCGTGAAATTAACAAGATTTTGATTCGTCAACAAATGTTTAGAGGTTAACGAGAGTCGGGTTCTCTTAAAATAATTGGTTTTTATAAGCACTTGCTTAAGTTACTATTGAAAGTGGTTACTTTGTTATGGGCACTATATGTTTTCTGAAAACTAAACAAACTTATGGAAATTTCATAAAAATTCATTTCCTTAAACAAATTGGTAGTATAGTTCCCGACATGTTAATTAATCTTTTTTTCCTATTTTCCTTTTGAATAATTGTTCTTTTGAACAAACAGATACACTCAGCATTATTGAAAGAAAACGCGCAATAGAAGTATGGAAAAGAATCACTATAGAAAATGGCATCTTTACGGAAATGAATTGCCATACCGTAACGTCTCTTTTTATCATCTCTTTTTGCTTGGATTGAATCTGTAATGAACATTTCATTTGTTTCGATAAATACAGTGAAAAAAAAAATTATCTTTATCCCATCCCATAGCAAGTGGCAGTTTAAAAAAATATCAGTTACATTATCCCGCCACTCGCTTTCAGCGTTCGTAGTAATCATCATTTCTACCACTATCACCACGGCTATGATTATGTTTTACAGCTGTAACAGCAGCACGGTGATAATCGGATTATCAGGATTTGCTTTCGCACGGTCCACAAAGACAGAAAAGTTCCAACAAATCGTGCAACTATTAAAAACATTAGCAACCGCAAACTTCTGGCTACGAGCTTTGCCCGCACTCAATTCCGACCGTTTTGTGTGGATTTCGCTTCACGGCAAAACAGCGTACGGTGTCGCGAAAAGTATGGAAAGTCATTAACAGACAAAGCGCTTGAAGTGATTATTGAAGCACAACGCGAAACGTGCATGCAATATTTCTGGAACATATTTCGGATTATTAAAATACCGCACAAATGGAACCATTTGCTGGTCACGCTCATAATTGCCACCTGGTTGCTAGCAGCGCTGAAGTGCAGTGTTGGATCAACGGGAAAGAATTATGGCGAATTTTATGTAAAATACAGCGGTGGTGTCTGGTTTGATCGTAGCCACCGGGAAGCTTGACCACTCGAACCGCTTGCGTGCACACCCGGCAAGCTGAGCAACGGCGCAGAAAAATGGATAATTATTTGACTGAGTTTTTCATTTGTTCCAAGTACCGAAAACATAGCAAACGTACGAACAATCAAATACAATTAATTAGCATTGCGTGTGGGGAAGAAGGGAGCATGAGGAGAAGTATGAAATTGGTCCTTGTTGTATTACTCCGTTCATTATATTTTTAATGGGCAGAGTTGGCTGGAATTTGAGTGCTCTCAAGTTGACCCTATTCATTCAAGTGCGTCCTTCGGTGCTTTAAATAAAACGTGATGAACAGTTTGTCACCATGTGATGCGTAAAATGTGAAATTAACACGCGAACTTTTATTAATAGGCTGTGTGCATCGCGCGTTAATTGCAGACTCGCTGTTCTTGGATGAAATTAATCCGTGTTTTTTTTTAATGAAACTCGTAACGATCGTTTCGAAGCGGTTGTAATTAATATGGCAACACGGTATCGCTCAGCTAACAATTGTTTAGTGAAATAATTATTAATTTTGAATTAGAAGAACTTGATACTTTCATTATTTTTAGCTGATGCAGAGCAAACTAAACTTAATAAACTGACCACAAGTTTTTACAGTTTTAGAGTAAATCGGAACAAATTTTAAGCAAATAACTTAGCATAGAAAAAATAATTTAAATTCATTCGTTTTTCTTTTCTATTTTATTTTTTTATATTGCTGTGCAATCAAATCTATTATTCATCCAAGTTCATGTATCCCATGGGAACGAAACAAACTGTGAATCAAGAATGTGAATAATTTGGCTCCTTAATATTTGAAAATTTCACTAAAGATTCCTCCCAGAACCTCCCCTAGACTCAAACGAAGAAATCGTCCCTAGGTACATTTTTAATAGTGAAGGAAGATAGACCCAACTGGCACTAATGTTAGGAATGTTTTTAATTTTGGATTTCTTGGATTTCTGTGGGATCATTGTGTGCAGAATAGAAAACAACAACAACGAACCGCCGTGGAACAAAGTGCAAAAGGTGATTCGTCGGTGAAGCAATCGCTTGCCCCAAGGGAGTGTAGTAAAGTAATTAAATTGTCCATTATCGCTTGTCTTTCATACCGTATCGTGCCGTATGGTGGGGATGCTGAAACTGAAACCATTACTGAGAATGAAATGTTTTCATGACGGTCACGATAAAAATTCTTTTTATGAAGTGTTCCATTGAACTACTATCTACCAAACATTTTATGCCTTTCTTCCACTCAAACTACTGATCTTTTCGGATGATTTTTTTTATTTTCAAAGCAAAAAACTTTCCAAATTGCACGCGATTTATCAGCAGGCGCAACAGGAGCAACACCATTCCACCCGAAGCACGCAGTGAAAGCAACATAAGCGAATTGGAACTAATGGCACGTGCGCCCTTCCGTACCGTACCGGATGAAGGTGCAATCGTGCATGCATGAGTGTGTTCCGGTTCCGGGAAGCTTGGTTTTATTTTACCAGCCAGCGCAGCACCAGGTAGCGTCGGTACTAATGCACGAGCAAATCTTGCCGGTGTGATGATTTATTGCTTCCATGCGTTGCGGCGCACACGCGTGCTTCCGGCTGGTGGAAAGGATAGTTGTGGAACGCTTTGCTTGGTATGCATTTCCCACGGTCGGGGTCGCCGATTGCATGGCACGGACACTTTATTGCAACTTCCCACGTAAAACAACCCGTGTCGGGAAGAAAAGCGTCGGTGCGGAAATGAAAAATGGCAAACTTACGGCTACCGGCTGGAGGAGCAAGTGCCGAGTGCACGCCGTTTGCCTATTAAAGTAATGTATGTCCTCGGCATTATCCTGTGTCGTTCGTGGTCGGTTTGGGGTTTGCAGGTGGCAAGCGTTGAAGTGTGCCCGGTGTCGGTCGTTAAGGAAGTCAAGATGCGGTAGAGTAAGCGCACACCCTTCGTTCAACAGACAGTGTGGGTATATTTGATATTTCCTGGGTCATAAATGACCATTTGGAAAGAAAGAGAAAAATATAGAGAGGGGAAAAAAAACACACAGGCATGGACTAGCTTCAGCTACGAGATCCGATGGCTTTCAATTGTTAGTCTGGTATGAATTATTAATAGCTTACTGGAAGACGAGACACTCATGTCCTCTTCATTACGAGCTGAACTATTTTCTGCCCCGTCCCTGTGCCACTCTGTATGCATTCAAAACTGTCCTTCACTGTACGGGCCCTTTCTTGGACGATTGGACGGACTTCTT
>JXWZ01001420.1:0-12072 GCA_000956215.1 Anopheles farauti No. 4 | reverse complement strand
TGTGTGTGTGTGTGTGTGTGTGTGTGTGTGTGTGTGTGTGTGTGTGTGGATGAGACCGAAGAAAAGAAAAGAAAAAAAAAGAACTTGAATGCGGTTTGGCACCGCGGGTGGTTTTTTTCTTCTCTTTTTCTTTTTTTTCGGTGGCAGTAAAGGAAATTGAACAAAAGCACCCTCTCCTCCCCCCGTCCCTCCCGCCGCGGGTCACACTCGCACACATGACACACGTCCCGGCGAAGGGCGTCCATTTTTATCCAGACGACGAACGGAGGCAAACGGAAAATGGGATACCCGCCCCGACCCCGGACGAGTACTTCGTTACTTCGTTATGGATTGATCCAATATTCGCCGGGCAACGGAAGGGGTGGAAATTACCCTGGCCGGAAGCCAACGGACGGTTGAGACATATTTCCTGCACGACCATTTTTCGGTTCCGGTCGATCCACGGGCGGACTTTTGCTTCGCTTTGGTCCTTCTCTGAAATCACGGTCGTAGCAAAGATTGACTTTGTGGCTGAAATGGAAGGAAAACTAGCCTTCGCACGATTATTAGTTTTTATTCATATCACTCTGTTAGTAGTTTTTTTTTATATTGTCATTTCTACGCAGTTTTGTGCATTTTTTAAAGAATGCAGTTTCTCACAAAAAGGCTATTTTTAAACATTTTTGTGCAAAAAATTTTTCAGCTCATTTTGTTTTTATAGTTGGTTCTTATGAAATTGATAAAAATTAATATAAAATGTACGTAAGAATTCAACTATTTTTCCCCATTTCCTCAAAAAACAAAAAGCAGATAGAGAATGTAAAACATTCCTTCTGCGGAAATGTTCTTTACTTGACAGATTTGTTAACCGAGCTTGGTGTTGTATTTTCTACGAAAAATAATCCTTGTTTCTTAAAAAAAGGTCTAAAAAGTCATTTTGAAATTGAATAAAAAATATTTGAAAGCCAGAATTGAAGGTTTTCGGAATCTTTAGAAAACAAGTATTTAGACATTAAAGCGTATCAAGCTATTAAAAATATAATTACTATTATTTTAGCCAATATTTTGTAGCACCTTTGTTACGGAAGAATACAAAAATTTAAGTGGAGAAATATGGGACAATTTTCAATATATGAACAATTATCTTGGACACATTCGCCTTACCAACATGAACAACTTTAGTTTTTGTTTTCGAAACAAATATGTCACAAACGTTTTGGAACACACCGCCGAACGTTCTCAAGTCACCGGCAACGTAAAATATGAACATAATTTGGCCCAGTCGCGGTTTTGCAGGCTCGTGTTTTGGAGCCTGAATTGTTAATGCTGCAGTGCTGCAGTACGGATGGCTTCTTACAGTCGGCCCTCCTGGGACCGGCGCTCGGGTGGCACGCGAATCACGTCCCACAACGACCATGACGGGCGCAGCCTAATCTGTCCACCGTGGAAAACCCGACCCGAGAGTGAAACAGAGAGCGTGCGAGAGAAGGGAAAGGAAACTGTGGAGTGTTTTTACGCGGCAGGCAAGCGGAACACAAGGGGTGAAAAACAAAACTCTACAAGCTCTACGCATTGCGGAGCGGAGCAGGTGATAAATAACACACGGGGCCAGATATGAGCAACTGGCACCTGACAGGCGAACTAAAACAGTGCGAACAGGAGTTGGCTTTACGTCGCCGTTTGCAAGCGCAAAATGAAGTGAAAAAAAAACAAGGCCGGACCGGAAATTTTGAGCCACGGATTTATCGCTGCTCTTCGCAAGCCGTTCGCGCGATGTGCTTCAGTCACGTTATTAGTATTACTCCATGTGACATTTTTACCATACCTTTAACAACTGTAAAAATTGCTCAAAATGAATAAGTGGAGGAAATTCTATCAGAACTCGTTAGCCCAGCTTTTTTAGGATTAACACTCTCTTGGGATATTACATTAAATTTGCCATAAATCCTGTAACCTGGTCGTTTTGGCTAGTACAAACAAATTTTGATAATTGATAATTGAAAAAAAGATACGTGACCAAACCGGCCACTAGCACCATCCCAAAAATAGTTGAGACCAAAATGAGATCAACGCATAAAGGTCGAATAACACACAAAAAAAAAAAATAATGTAAAACACCACCGACAAAATTACCTATCTTTCAGCGCGTGCGGTTTCATCCGTGGGCGAAGTGCTTATCCACTCTTAAGCGCGCGACGACAACTAAAACAACGTCGACGAACGTTGACGCCACCGGAATCGGTCCGCATCGAAAGGAGAACAAATAATCCCGCCCGGGGGTGGTCGATGCCAAAAACCAAAGCAAAAAAAAACAAACGAAAATTGAGCCAACAAAAGCCCAAAGGGCCAACACGCCGACCGGTTCCGGATCGTTACCACGCCTAAATCCGGCCGTCGAAAATCCGGATGACCGGATCCGGTTGATGCCCCTGTTGGTGGGGGTGAAGGAGCGGGGGATGGGGTGGTTTTCAGGGCCCTTCAGTTAACTAGTCCGTAACGTTTAATTTATTAGACGCTGGTTTCGCTCGCGTCTCGGTCGGGACTATTTATTAAATTCACGGCCCGTACGTTGCCTTCGTCGAGGTGGGCCGAAGCCGGGATGGGATTAAGCTGGGATCAACCGTCATCCTGCAGAATCAAGCCGTTCAGGCGGGGAAGTTTCAGCATTTTAATGCAAAATGAAACAAGAAAAGATGCATGTGAGCTAACGGCGGCGAAAGTAAGTGAATTGTTTTCCTTTTCATAATACTGCTGTACCTGAAACTATCCTTGCAAGAACCAATTCAATTACTCAATCCTGTGCTGTAAACAAGACTGTTATCTGCTCGAATTCCGCTTACATATGCTAATTATTTCTACAGAAATAAAATCATTTTAAAAAAGGTTTCAAAAGAACACTTTTCCCCAGTACTCAGTTCCCACTTTTTTTTAAGCTCGCACACTCTCGATTTTGTAATCGACTTTTATTTCCAATTTCGGCGAATTAAATCGTTTAGACATGGGCTCGTACGACTTCCGTTCAACAGTGAATAAAAGCTTTTACCGTGCATTTCCTGACACGCCTCAAGACTGTTCGGGGGCGAAAAAGGAAAACGAAATCCGAACCGGCCGGGATGACACTCGCGTGTTGTCGGGTTGTTGCGAGGATATGCGTTTTCGCGTGTACGCGACTCGGCACGGCTGCTAGGTAATGCATATTTGACAAGGATAATTTAATAAACATGCAAAAATGCGCCCCACACGGCGACGGGGACGGGAGGAGTAAAGGAAGCAGGCTGCTCCATCGCTAGGATGGGACAGTGTGTACCATTGCCGGTATTTTTACGAAGGTAAAACATAAACCAAAATCGGTCCTGCCCAGTGGTTTGCAACCTGCTCGAGATTAATGGAGACCCGGAGATTTTTGACAATTTTCTAGGATTTTTTTTCAATGCAAATTTGACATGCGTTTTAAAATGTTAGTTGAGAAAAATGTTCAAAATGTTTCAAAAACCTTCTGTCAATACAAATACAAAAATACAAATCCCTTCAATACAAAAAAAAATTTACTTAAAGAAAAAGTTAAAATAATTCTCTCAAATAATCTGAAAAAATTTCATTCGAGTCAAACCGTGCTCTCCACTGGCGTATCGCTTTCCAAGGTAGTAAGTTGAGTGTCTTGTGCTTCTGTAAGACGTTAAGCAACGTTTCGCCATCCTGCGAGTCCAGCCCTGACGTATGATGCATAAATCCGAGCCCCATTCGATCCGTTCGAACGCGAACCGGAAAGTTAAACACAGAGACAGTTTGAGGGCTGGGTGCAAGATAATTTGTAAGCGACTTTGAGCCATCCCACGTCGGCCCAAAACTTTGACCCAGCGGTGGAATAGTGTGCCTGTTTCCCGCTTTTTCCTCGCAAGCGCTTCCGGAAGGGCAATTGCATCGCACCCGGACGTGGCTGCCGAACGAACCGCCATAATTCATTTATTTAGACGTTTTCACTTCCGTGATTTATGATGTCTCCTCGGCGGCGGAGGCGGGTCCGAAGGCTGCTTTTTCTGGTGCATTGGTTCGGGCGGAAAATGCGGACCGCATCGAACGGAGCGCTCACCTTTAAGCGTAACCGGCCGGACACGCTGGGACGGAATTTCGTGCCCGGCGTATGTGCGGCACGTACGAATTATTACAGTTTCAGCATTTATTATTGCACGGGCGAAACGAGATGTATCAGCATTCACGGGGCGGCTTTGATTACACTTAGTGTGGCGAACACGGGCGGTCGACCGGTTGGCACGGGTTCGATTGATTAGATTCCCATCGCCTCGGTATCGCTCATCGCAACTGATTGAAATTGATAAAAAAAGGGCTGATTCGGGGCGTTTGATTCCGGCGCTGCCAACAAGCTTGTGTCCGTACTTTCCCCGACCCGGTGGCTTCGATCCCGGTATTAATCAGGCTAAATTGTTTGCCACGGTGCATACTTTACGGGCGCGCAACGTGTCATCGGTGCCATGGAACGCTCGAGCAGCGATGCAATTTGCAGTCGAATTTGGCAAATAAGACTCGGTTATTTTGGTTTCTTACAAATTTTTTTACAATTTTCGCCATACTCGTCGTGAGCCATTTTGAAACGAAACATCTCTAGTGAATTTTATACAATTTTTTAAAGATGTATTTCCCTTCTTCCTACCCCAAACATGCTGCTCGAATTTGACTCCCCGTGCTGCTCGAATTTCACGCCACGTGGTGGGATTTCGCTCTTTTTTTTTAAAGAAGGGATTTCAATTCACTTAATCAACCATGTTTTATTAATTAAACTGACACCCGCTCATGAATACCAAACGACGAGTCGAAGTGCGACGATCCGGGTCCGTCACGCGCGGGCATCCGTTCGCAGTGGTGTGCGAGAGTAGGCACGAAATTTACGACCCTGGGCCGCCTCGAAATTCCTGAAAACCCGATTCTCGAACCGTCTGTGGACGGTACAACCGGCTGGGCGGCTGGGAGGGGAAACGTTTCATAATGGCCAACAAAACCCAACATTCCGTGGTTGGGCCCGGGCGCGCACATGCCGGCTTCCTTTTGTGGTAGCGAAATACAAACACGGTGGCGGACGAATTAGGGTGACGCGGGCATTCGGTAATTTTCAGTGGAAAATGAAAATAAGCGCTTTCTCCGAGAGCACGATTCGGAAAAACGCCGGCTGAGATATTGATGGGATGTAGAGCATCCTTTCACCGCCGCTTATGGATCACTTAGCATCATGTCAATCCAGCTGATGGGCTAGTGGTCAATTTTTCAGGTCAATTTTTTATACTTTTGTTAAGTTTTTTTATCATATCTGTTTCTTGACTGCGCTTCTCTCCCTCTCTCCTGCTCAGGATTAAGCACGTCGTGCAGACTTGGCCTAGTCACCAATTGTCCTCCAAGTCGCGCGATCCATAGCTGCGTTCCTCCATCCATTCTGGATCTCAGGAGTTTATGGAGCCCGTAGTAGGCACAATTTCCCTGAACAATGCGTCTCCGGATTTCGCTGCTGACTCGATAGACTGTGATGGCTCTCCAGTTGGCACAGAATGTTACCTGCAGCGTCTCGGTACATAGTGGTCCTGGGAGTAAAACCACCTCGTGCCTTATTCACCGTCTTAACAATAATTGAACAATAATTTAAAATCAACTCGAAAGTCTCTAATGCTCGTTCGAAATTGAAAACGAAGCTTGTTGAACTATTTTTTCAATACTTTTTAGATTTTCGAGTACGGTTTTTGTAGACGTTAATTGCGTTCGTTTTGATACAGAAATAAGTTTAAAAAAAATTAAAAAAGAGTTAAGTATGGTCACACTGTGTTTGTGGCTAGCTTTATTGAACAAAATTTACCCTTTATCTCGTAAGCGATTTTTCCCATAATTTATTTGGTTTATTTTGAGTACTTTTATATTTAAATTTTGTTTCTGCTTGCAGGAATAAAAGCGTGGAATTAGCTCCGAGTTGTATAAAAATAAGAAAAAATCTCGCAAATGATGAAAACGAGATCAAAACCATTTGAGAAAAATGTAAAAAAAATCATGAGACGGATTGCAAAATAAATCGGAAATTGTCAAAAATCTTCGAGATACCCTTTAATCTTCCCCTGCACGAGATAATCAAGATTGCATTAAGCGCAGCGTACGAATTCATTCCGAGCGCCCGAGCCAACTGCACTATTTCATGTGCATATCCGTTCGTTTTACCATTTCGGTGTAATATTCACAGCACGTGGCGCGTTTTTCGGTTCAGCAGTGCGGAGCGAAAATATGCTGGCTACATTACGAAGAAATCAGTTTCATCGTTGACGGCGGCGGCAGTAGGAGCAGGAGCAGTAAATGAATGTGCAAACAGTCTCGATTGCATCGGTATCGCTGTAAAGTCCAATCAAAAGCGATGCCAAATGGCGATGGGATGGTTGCGTCAAACGCAGAAAACGAGAAGCGATCCACAATATGCAGATACAAGCTAACTATGATAATAACAATAATAAAGAAACAAAAAATGGGAAGCCAAATCGGCGCCTCGCCCTTTCCGTCCACCCGTAGATGGCCACTTCGGGTGGTTGGAATTTGTGTGCTTTCGTGTTGTGTTCTCCAATATTTACCCACTTTCTGCACGCAACGCGGCGAGAGCCTCGAGAGCTCAACGGCTTCGGTCACGAGGAGGTCGAATCGTCCGCAAATCAGCATTCATTCGCAATGACATTTGGACGATTTGATCCCAATCCAATTGGTGTTGCCCGTCGGCCCGACCCCCTTCTCCCCGTGCGCTCGTAATCGTGCATGGGGATCTCGGAAAAGCACGCCGGCGAGCCGCAACCCGACCCGGCAGGTCGGCAAAAATCGTCCGCAAGAGACAAAAAGCCAAGCCGGAGCGAAACCGACCGGCCGGAACGGATGCACAAAATCAAACGGGGCAAACTGGACACATTCACACGCACACGGCGAGCGCAGACACCACGGCTAAGCAAACATCATCAAAATCCACACGCCCTACCGCTCCCGAGATGCCCGATGCCAGATAAACCACGCAAAATATACGATAATCTTTTTAAAAGTATTGCCGAAAGTGCTATCATGCTTCGATGGTTTTTTTTGCGGGCTGCAATAATAAAATGCGAGTCGCTAGGGGAGCCAGGCCAGCTGAAACACGGAGAAGGGCCCAGCGAAGGGCAAACGGGTGTGGCAGACGAAGAAGCAGAGGAAAAAAAAAGTACGTCGTGAAGGCACTGGTGGCTGGCGCAAAAATGTGGAAGATTGCTTTCCATCCATGCATTATAAGCCGAGCGATTGGTCGTTGATTGGGCTCTGTGGGCCCCCTCTCTCCCGAAGCGGGGCAGGCAGGGAAAAGCAAACTTTATCTGCACCGTGGGAGGGAGGGGGGGAGGGGCAGACGGGGTGGTTTGAAGGCTCCAAAGCAAAGCGCTTTGAGCGTCTCACGTATCGATATACACGCGCGCGGTAAGTCTCGGTGAAACATATGTGTTGCGGCGTTGTACGCGCAGTGAAGAAAAATTCGCCCAACGCACGGTGGGGCCGTACCGGGTCCGAAAAGGGGGACGGTTAAATGTTATCAGTATTTATTTAAATTTAACGGTTGATTAATTTTTCAAAGATTCATTTCATCCTCAAAGCTACTGCCGGTTTGAAGAAGGAACAAAAAGAATTAAAACGCGCTTTTAAGTACAGAGAATCCTTGGAAGTATTTTACAAGTGAAGCAATCGGTCGGGAAAGAAGTATAAATATAGAAATTATTGTATTATGGCAACGTGGCAAAAATACAAATAAAAACCTTTTCGCCACGAGCCGTGCATTTTGCGAAAACGTTGCCCAACGGGCAGAAATTTGCATAAACCTTTAATTAAAAAATGCAGTAGCAAACATTTGCTTATATCGTTTCGGGGTTTTATTGTTTTTAGTTTTCTCTTTCATCGACTTACTTATTTGGGTTCAAAGCAACGCGTTTAAAGTGTTCGTCCCCGGCGTCACATTATTCACTTGATTAAAAATTTGTTTAAATTTTATAAAATTCACTTTTTGAAAAAAACATTTTAAATTATTTTCTCAAGTAAGTTCTATATTATGTGTTTAGCAAAATTGCAATTAAATTTCGTCTTGTAAGCCACCATTTGTCCAGCCTTCTCCCAGCGTGCGAACGGACTTTACCAAACGCCACTGGCACTTTGGTTTGCGAAGCTGAATCGAAATGGTAGCAAGGAGTTACGCGTGTTCCTGCGCCGGTGATCCCTCTCGAGGGTAGGTGTGTGTGTGTGTGTGTGTGTGTGTGTGTGTGTGTGTATGGAAGCAAAAATGAAGCACGCAGGAAAACTGAAAAGCGGTTCCGTGATGTGTGATCCTTGAGGAGCGATACGCGCCCGGGGTTTTTTCTTATTTTATTTTTTTTTGGTGGCACCAAGTACGTCCGTGTTCCGATCCTCCTTACAAGTGAGTTTGAATTGACAATGCTGTTTCCTTCCCATCTCCCACTCCCTCCCACTCCCTCCCCCTCTCTCTCTAGCGATGGCGTGTGCCATAGTTTGCTCTGTCGTATGCCCTGCCAGACAACGCCGCACCAACGGTCGTAACCGATACGGCGTTTGCGATAATACCCGCCCACTTGAGCAGGGGAAAACCACTCGCGTGCCGACGAAGATGTATCAGGAAGCGATCAGCAAACGATGGCGAGAGGCGGCTGCTTGTTTCTTTTATTATTTGCACTTTCCTTCCTCACGTGCGGACTTACATGGGGCAAGTAAAGGGAAAAAGGCATACGTTTATGGATGCGGTGACGGAGCTGGGGCTGGAGGTATTCTGGAAACGCACTTAGTTGCGAGCGAGAGAGTGACAAAAAAGAAACAACATCCGCAAATCGAAGTTTACAACAGGATCAGCAGCAAAAATGTGCGGTGAAAGTGAAGAGTAAAAATAAACTCCCTGCCGGTCCGGGGGAAGGAGAAGGGAAAACAAAAATGAGGCAAAATCGCACGACAGCACCGAAACATCAGCCAAACAAAACAAAGGCCAACCAAACGAGAGAGAGAGAGAGAGCAATGGGAGGAAAAAAAAAACCGCAACAACGCAAAATCGCACATCCAAACAAAGTGAAGCGAAGAAAATGAAAAATCTTCGCAGCGGGAGCGAAAATAAACTCGACTTCGCTTCGACGCTTGATGGTGTGTGTGTGTGTGTGTTTGTGTGTGCGTGTGTTTTTTTTTCTTCTCCCTCTTCCGCTTTAAGCTCCACGTGGGCCATCTGTCGTTCATTTGCTCGAGGCTTTGTCTTCGCCGTGTGTTTTGGTTTTGGTTTTTGTTTTTTTTTGTTTTCTTTTTTGTTGTTGGAGCTTTTACCCAAAACGCCTTTGATCTCGCCAGGGTTCGATCAACCGGCGGTGGGGCTCGTGCCGCCGGCTACCGTGCAGCCGAATCGAGCCGCTCCCTTCCGGTTCCTTTTGTCGGTGCCGAAAATATGGGTTGAAGTTTAATGACAGTTTTTATTTTTTATTTCATTTTCGTTTTTTTTGTTCATATCTTTTCGTGCTCTTTCTTCCTTCCGTTCGCTGGGCGGCAGGGAACCCCCTCGCAACGGCCGCGCTACTAATGATCGGGCTAGGCGCCGCAAAGGGCACGGGAAACCAAAATCGTCAGAAAATGGGAATAAAACAGCACCAAATTTGATCCCATTTCCCGGGAGAAAGGTTTGAAATAAATGCTAACGGAAATTAAATCGATCATCCGGACTTGGCGGAGCGAAACGGGCACGAAGCGATGTAATGAGCTCCGTATCAGTGGCGTTTGCCGATCGGATACTTGTCGAACAGCATTCTGTTCAGCTGTTAGTACATTAGGCCACAAGGTTTTTTTTATCATGCAAATTTCTTGCAGAAGTTGAATTTGAATTTTTTCGTAATTTTCTTTTTTTTTTGCGATTTCGATGGTCGATCGGTTGACGATTTTCATTCAATGTTTGAGATAAAAAAAAACACTTTTGACGATTCAAATAAATTGGTCAATATTTTCTCCATCATTATTTACATGATCTAGGATTTACGGCATGTTGTTGAAACAAATGATCCGAATGCTTGCAAACGGCTTCATTAATCCATCGCGTGCCGCTACTTTACGTTCTGCGCGACTTGCCCGTCTTTCTGTGTGTGAAATTATGATTATGCTGCCCTCCCAGACCGAACGCTCGCACCGTCGCCGCTGTAATTACTCCGCACAGTCGTGGGCTGCGGTGCCGAAGCACCTCGAACACCTCGAACACCTCGAACCCGATGCGATTTGACACGTGCCGTGTAGTGCGGATGCTTTCGCTGACAGCGAAAGGGCTGACAGGCGGCATTCCATCCAACCCATCATCCCGGACCACCCGGCACGAGGGCGGCACTGGAGCGGGTTGCGGGCCCGCAATATGATGCCTTTTATAAATAATTTATGACGAATGCCCGGGTGTTGTGAGTGTGGCGGTTCGAGCACGAGAGCACATCAAAATCCGGACGAGTTTCTTTGATGGCTGGTTTTTGTGTTTTTGCCATCTTCGTATTCTTCTTCTTCTTCTTCTTTCGAACATGGTTTGTGTTTTCCTGCGTGTTGTTGCTGTGCCTCCGCCTCCACCCGCACTGTCTTCGCTTTCTTCGCTGCACCAACACAATTTCTACACACGCTATACTTATTCAAATGATATGTGGCTGGTGTGCGTTTGGTTTTCCATCACGGCTGTGGACGACGGATTCCCGAGCCAAACGGCCTGCTGGGTGGGTGTGTTTAATATGCTGCTTCCGATGGTGAAAGCGGAAAAGTATGGCATTTGCTTGGGATTTGAAATTTTTTTCCAAATTTTATAAAAATTTTGAGAAATTTTTATGCATTTTGTTTTTGGTATACAAAATCGTCCACTAACCAGTCATTTGGGATAATTTGAACGTTTAATGTATGCGTAAAATAAAAATAAATGTTTAAAATGGGTTTAAAGCTGGAAGTATTCTGCAAGGAACACATAATGAAAATATGATAATTTTTTCATGTAAAAGAATATTTGAGATAAATTGTGAAACTTACCTATTAAACTTTTTATGAATTGAAAACAGCAAGAAATTATTCATTTACAAGATAAATTACTTGCTAGTCCGAAGATTTCAGATCCAGAAGACTCTAACAATAGCAGGAGCTACCCCGATAAGTCCGGTAGTATCCTACAGAAGTGAACTCTCGGACATCTTGAAAGAGGTCGCAAATACTCTCTACTATTTCGTTCGGATAGTGTTCGGATAGTATCTTCCAGAGGATGTCCGGCTCATGTCCCACCAGGAAGGTGCTCCATAGATTCAAATTCGGCACGAAAAGCAAGTCGCACACGACCTGGGAAGTCTGGAGACTAATCGGTGAACAGACTATGTCGGTACGATCTCTTGACTCTTCGCCTCCTTTCTTGACTCTGGTGCTTCTAAAGCGCTAAAACTAACTATCTTAAGACACCTAGGCTTGTGTCCTCGTCGGAAGATGATCCACGAGTTTTGTTTTGTTCAAAAAGCCGTTCTAAGATCTATCGGGATGATGTACGCTTTCTCACTCTTGGAGAACTGTAGGAGCCTTTCTTTATTGCCTGTAGAGAAGAATAAATATAATAAATGTTCTATTTCCCTCTTTAGTCAATATTGTCATAAACAAGTAATAAAACTAGAATACTAAAAAAAAGAACTTCAATCTTTTTATACCAAAAAAAACGGACAAAATAGACGACCAAACGGGCATTCGAATTTCAAGAATTCCGGCCAGAACTATCAAGATACATGAAACCCCTTTAGGACAGGATATGATGAGCACGCTTACTGCGGTAGTCAATCAAACTGCATCCACACGCTCTATCGTGATCCGTCCTGCCTGGTTGCCTTGCCCACCGGTGCTGGCCATCGATACTTGCCGGGATCCAGCTCGAACCGGAGCGAACGCACACAAAAGGCCCGAGCCGAGGAACAAAGTTTTCCAATATAAATTATCTTATCAAAGCCGGCCAGGCCGGCGCAAAATCGGCCGGCTGCGAGACGAGCGAGGAAAGCCAAATATCCTTTCCCCGAACACGGGTGGGGT
>JXWZ01001417.1:0-13950 GCA_000956215.1 Anopheles farauti No. 4 | reverse complement strand
GATTATGGATTGCGATTTTCACAGTTTGGATCAGTTCAACGTTCGCCGAATGTGTAACGTAGCGTTTATGTAGTGTTTGTAAATGTTTCAATTTTTTAGCGAGAAGTGTAATAATTACATAGGAGTAATGTGAGAAATATAAGGTAATAGGAATAGAAAAAAGAGAGAAAAAGAGAAATAGTATAGAAAATTGGCATGTAACAGTAAGCCTAGGTTTCGTATGAATGAATCCGGATGCTGGGCTAGTCTTTAGATTAGCGATTATTATTTTTTTTTTGCACCGCTGCATCCAATCCATCATATGAACTATCGGTGTATGTAAATAGATTGGGCAAACTTTCTCCATTTACATTGCAAACCCTATCATGCTGTTTCAACTAACAAAATCACTAGTTCTCACCGACCACCGCTATGGTTTATTCGACATTTACCTTGTTGCTAACGGTCATTGTTTATCTACATCGAGAGGGATAAGCGCTAGTTTGTAATGTAATAGCTATTGCATGTTGGCAAATGCTGCTAATGATCAAAAGTTGTAGGAAAGTTGTATGTCAAACTAGACATTGGCAGTGCTTTGCAGTTAGGAGTATAGAAAATATAAAATCTCAAAAGTAAAAACAAAACAACAGTAGGCATATTTTCTCGGGTTGCTTATGTAGAGCACCCACAAAATGATACATGTCGCTTAAAAAAAAAAGGAAATAAAATTGGTAAAACCAGAAACGGCATTTTGGTTCTAGTTACCATTGGAAGTACTGATCGTTACATTTATAGCGAAATTTAGAATTTATAATTTTGACTTATGTGTATCGTCGCCACGTGTTTTCTGTACCGCAGTAATACGGTAAATGCGGTTTTGCACAAGATGAAACAGTAGCAAGAGGCTAGCATGGCAAGAGGCATCGTGGCAAGTATTTCGAAAAAGAAAATTTAAAGGTGAGGGTAGCTCTAAATGCATCAGCAAATAGCATAGAGAGAGAGATAGAGAGAGAGAGAGATAATAAGAGAGAAAGAGCAAGAGAGAGAGAGAGAGAGAGAGAGAGCTAGAGCGATAGAGAGAAAGATACGAAGAGTGCTTCTTGGATCGAATATCTAAGATCACGAGCACATATTGGCGCTTATCACACTACCTGTGTAGTTCTTGCCAAAAAGTTGCATCCCCATCACGGCGAAGATGAAAATGATGATGCACAAGACGAAGGTTAAATTACCAAGCGCCCCAACCGTGCGGCCCATAATGGAGATAAGTAGATTCAATGTTGGCCACGATTTTGCCAGTTTGAATACTCTCAGCTGGAATTGCAAGCGCATCATGAATTTATAAATGGTCGGGAAATGATTCGTCCGGTGGACTGTGCTCCGAATGACCGGAGCACCTGTTTTCACACCTTGTACAGTGTCTATGTCATGGATTACTCGATCGAAACAGCATAATGCTCTTGCTCTTTATCATGCTTTTGATTTGGACACTTTAGTTGCCCAACACGCTAGTCCACCAGGGACGCGAGCTTTGTAGCATCGATACTTACCAAACGGAATGAACGTAATACTGACAATCCTTGAACACCCTCAAGTCCCAACTCTAGCAGGGACAGTGCTACGATAATAAAATCGAAGATGTTCCAACCTTCCTGAAAGTAGTATTTGGGGCTCATAGCAATTAGCTTCATTGTCGCTTCGATGGCAAATGTTGCGGTAAAAAACTGCAAGTGAAAAGAAACGTATTACACCACATGTGAACCATGTTCCCGCGTTCTGTTTTCTGTAGCCAGTTTTCATTGCGTAAACATGGAAGGGTAATTATAAATGAAAATAATAAAAAAAACCTAACGAAACTTACGTAGTTGCCACTTTTCAATGCCTTTTCCATGTCGGGATCCATATCGTGGTGATCTAAGGCCATGAATAATGTATTTACTACGATGCAGAGCGTAATGAATAATTCCACAAATGGGTCGAACACAATAAAAGCAACACCCTCCTGAAATTTTAGCCAAACCCAACAACAGTCCCAGACGCAGAATACGTCGATCATCTTCATCAGAAACTCGATGGCTTTATCCTTGAACGTCGGGCCGTCTTCGTCGTCGTCCTCTGTGGGGAAGTAATAAACAGAGACTGAACATCGGAGGCGAGCATTAGTGCGACGGGTTTTGACTCACTTCCATTTTGTGTTGTATTTGTCTTTTTTGTTTAAGGTTTCAATTCACGTTTTCTGTGCAATCGTAGCAGCTTGTTTAATTTTTGTGAATTGAATATGATCGATTACCCTTTCGAATAATTTCTTTCGCCGATTGAATGTGCCTCTAGTTAGTTATACTTTAACTGGCCTAGCGAGCTACTGGATTTAGCGGAGCAAACCTACTGTTCGGATAAATTTTGCCTACAATAGCACTAGCCATATTCTATTGTAAAACTATGAAATCAGCTCATAGCAAGCAAGAATTGTCTCTTTTAGGTATAGCATTGATTCAAAGCAAAGCATAGACTGTTCGCTATGGCAGCTAATAGCAGACGAAAAAAAAAACAATAAAATGCCTTGGTTCCAAAAGTACTCAAAATTTTCCATCGTTTTTTAACTGGTCCTGCTCGAAAATTGTGTATTCCACTTAAGACAGAACATATCATCCAACAAAAATCGAATGCCTTTATTTTAAGCACTCATTTTTGTTATTGTATGTTATTGTATGGATAGGAAAGTTTATGTTCAACTTAATCTATTATGGGAATCTATTAACCGTAGAACGGAGTTCTAGCTTATGAAACTATATTCACGCATAACATTGCTTCCGTAGATCGGGTTGTTTCGCTAGTATCGTATGCCATGTTTTTTTTTCTAACTTTAAGTAAAGATGCAAAATATGTTGATGATAGATGATCATCAGTGTATTCGCTTTCGCTAGGGTACAATTTGTCTTGCATAGTACTGCAAAGCGAATGTGAATCGGATGTTGGAACTTGTGCTAGGAATTTTTACATAATATTAGTTTATATAAGTAGCAATAACAATTTCATTTGCTTAATATTGCACTTCGTTGAACTGAAGTTTGAAACCAATATCTACTTATGTTTCGAAATGTAAATTTCATCGGATTGAAATTGCACTTCCTCGTGTAGTAATGTGAATTACATTCTTGTGCGATGAAGTAATTCGGAGATGAAGAGATGATGATAATATAAGCAAAATCAAATACAAAAATTCAAAATTGTTTAAACAAAATTTGTCAAAATGTTCTACAAATTCAATGCAACATTTTAAACCAAACTACACAAAGTCAAATACTACTTGCAAGTGAATCAGCTTAAAACGATCGGTCGCTACAAGTGAATATCAGCGTGTGGTTTGGTCGCCAGTGATTAATTTCGTCGCGTAAACTTAATGCTATTTCTATTTTTAAAAAAATCGTGAAACAAAGATTTTATCAAACACTCTACACAATGCTACAAAACTACAAATATACTTGCATAACGTAAAAGGGGTAAACCGTGTGCATTGAGCTACTCGTGAAAGTATGTACTGCTCTACTAAATGAGGTCTTATATAAGTTGTACTATTTTTTTTTACGATTATATTCTTACTTTATACTTCGTTTGATTTTCATTACCATGGTAGGCATTATTCATACGGAAAGAAATCTCATTATCGCTCCAAAAAAGATAAATAAAACACAAGAAAGTGGAGTCAACTAGGAGGTCTTAGGCTAGTAACGGATTAAATACACTGTGATTAGTAGATATCAAGATGTTCCTTTTGGACATATTAAATGAATGCAAAAATACAGAAGGATCGAAGGATAAAACCGAAAATAACGCAGTATACGTTAACCACATGTATATCTACACAAATCATACAGTTGAGTAGGTACAATAATACAAAGGCAAGCCGAAATAAAACCAAATCATGACGATGGTACATAGTTTGGACGAACATGTAGAGTACGAGAAACAGAGCGAAGTCAAGCGAAACATGTTTTCTTCAAAGTACAAAGTACTGACAATGTAGCGTTCAAATGGTTCACACAACACAATTTCACTGTGTAAACTTTTCCCACCACGGAGCGATCAATTAAATGGAAAACGTAAATCATCAGATTTTTTTTTTTTCAGAGCGAATTACTTTTGACATTTGATAAAGCCCCTCATGCTCATCACTGAAGCACAGTATCGAGCGATGCGATGCGTTGTATTGACATTTATTTTACAATTTGGTTACAATTTTAATTTGGCTGATTATTCACATCAAACAAAGATTGAATAGTTGAATTATTCGAATTGGCACACATATGCGTAAAACAAAAATAAAAACAGCAAACATAATCATAAAACAAGTTAACAAATTGTAGAATACAAAACAATATACGATGCATAGTTCATATGAAAGTTAGGTGAATGCAATGTACATTGCATGGGAAAGAAAGGAATGAAGTACAGTGGTAGTATTTTGTCGCATTTACCTCCGTGATCACTCGCTCTACTGTGCCGACCAGCAGCTTGCTCAATAATGTCGTTCAACACCATCACGTCTGAAAGACAGTTGGAAGCATGTTAATGTGAGGGTTTGTTAAAACGGGATGCATTGGCACATTGGCTTACCTTTCATGTCTACCACGGTTTGGGTTTGAGCAGGTTCTATGAATGGATTGTCGTTGTGTTTTATTTTGCCAGCATCGTCTGTGCAGTCCTGCGACATATCCTAGTTTAGAGGTTGCAATAAATTACGGAATAATACATTATATAAGTGATTTTTTGTATTCAGAAGATGGCGCACTTTGAAACTGGGAAAATACTCACAAAATCTCTCTGTCCTTTGTGGTTGGTATCGGCGTAAGATAGATTCGTAGCGTTTGGAGGGGGCACAATAGAATGGTTTGTATTACGCGCGGATCGATTGCGCAAACGGCTCTCCTTTGTCATGCCTCCGAGTAAGTCACCGTGAGATGTGTACGAAATTCGCGACTGGTGTGAAGTGTACGACGAATGTCTTGAACCTGCTGAGACCCAAGTGACCGTTAACAGTTGTAGTGGAAAGAAAAATATGATATATTATAAGTTTTATTTTTTCACTGTTTGATTTTTGCGTGAAAGCGTCTAGAAGGTGCATGACCTGCGTGTATTCAACAAAATCAATCATAGACACGAAATGATTTCAAAACTAACGATACATGAATAATCGAATTGAAGAAGAGAATAATAATAATATTTAAAGTGTAATTAACTTGATCTACTTTTACAGTAGGCTATGCTGCCTTTTCAAATAAAGGCTTGTTGATTTGATACGTAATATTGAAAAATCAAGTGCGTGCAAGTGTTTCCAGTTTTTCAAATTTATTGTGAAACTCCACAAATTAAAAACAAGTGACCGAAATTATGAATGTTTTACTTTGCAAATGCCAAAGCTAGCCTCTCTTCTCGGTTGTGCGAACATTGGTTTGTTTGGTTAATTTATAATAGTTTACGTTTTTCTATCCAATTTAATTTTTGTATGGATCAATTGTTAGTCGTAACACAATCGAGATAGAGCTGTTTGAATATTATTATGGACACTATAAAAAAATAAATCAGTTTTCCAATTGCTACCATCAATCTCTCTTATCGATTTTTGTTTACACGAATGGAAAGTTGAGCCTTTGAAAAGCGATTGATATGTAACATTAATCAAGTAATGTCTATCGTTTCGATGTTTTTATATTGTAGTAAACGTTTAAAGTAACTAATATCGGAGAATGTCAGTAATTCACTTCAAACACAGTATGCGGTTTTAGTCATGAGAAAACATGAAAAGGCTATAATAAAGAAAAATAAACAGTTAGTATGAATAGTATAACGCAGTATGATAAAAATTCTAGTACATCTTGGAGAGTAGGATGGAACTGGACAAATATCTACATAAAAATGAATGCGTAACAATCAATGAGAGTAAAATGAGAGCGTAATATATATGTATAGAAAGAGAGAGAGAGAGATAGAGAGAGATAGAGATAATGGGCGATGACTTTAGAGGAGTTAATTTTTTTATAGTGTACCTAAATTAGCATAGTATACTGGAACAATGATTGCACCATTTTCCTCCGACATCGGCGTTACCGCGTTGGAATCATCGGCGTATGGCAGGTGTTCTTGTGCATCGAGATATGTTGAGAGTACCAGTGGTTTTCTATCGCTACCAGGTACACCAACGAAACGTCCTCTACCGTTACGTATCGTGAACTGTCATCCGGGATGTAAAGAGCACAGCAAGCGAAAGAATTCCAAGTTGATAGTTCGATATTTCCACATTCCGACGTCCAGCGTGTACCGGGGGTTGCATTTGGAAAGATAAGTTAGGAATGAGCAGGTGGCAATAGGTTCAAGCAGAGCAACGGCAGTCGTTTGGCCAATATTTCATGTATTGTGTTGAGGTGTAATGACGTGAGATTTGTTTGTAGCACCGTATGCACGTTTATGTGGGGGGAAATATTTTAAATTATATTTAAAAAATCACACAACATAGCGCATACATAAGAGAAGTGAGAAGAAAAAGATAGAGAAAGAGAGAAAGAGAGAGAAAGAGAGAGAGAGAGAGAGAGAGAAAGAGAGACAAAAAGAAAGAGATATATAGATATAGTAAGATTTCATAGGAACCACATATAAGGAAAGAAGGTTCAAATAGGAAAAAGTATAATGTACTTGGAAAAGTATAACGTGTTGGAACAAAGCATACAATTGTTACAGAAATGTCTTTCCGATGTACAAATCATAATTCGCAAAAGAGTACAAAAAAAAAAGAGCGGAGAACAAACAAACGAACAACACAATAACAAAACATAATCCTAAACATGGGTAAGTGCAATTTTCGACTTGATTGTACCTGATGTGATCCTCTAGATCCTCTACGAAGATTAAATGGTGAACCGGGTAATGAAAGTGAAGCCTAAAAAGTAACAGGTTTTATTTGGTTAGTGTGTTACTGTTGCGGGGTAAATTTCACGGGTTTTGCACATTTCGTCAAAATAGGTTGCTTATTACAGTCCGCTAATTTCGTACTAGTGGCAGTTCTTATCAATGATGTACACTGTTATATGTTCTTGTCTATACATCATATACTTGATACAACACTGTCACAAGTTGCAAATTATTTTGATTATTGAGTTCATTGACATTGTATGTTGAATGCCAAATCTCATTAATGTGGCAGTTCAGCTATGCGTGAAGCATTTCAACCGTGGCAATAAAGTAATAGCAGATATGTATGAACATGTGTTAGCCTTAAAAGTTCATTTTGAATATAACTACATTTTGAATCAGTTGGAAGGGTTCTGTAGACTATGCTTAAGATAATATAGGTAATTAGTATATAACATAAATGAAAGGAATGAAAAAAGCTGTTACAGTAAACATAAATCAAATCGTCTGAAGGCTTATGGAATAATTTTCATCTTTTAATACTAATTTTGAAAACGGTTTCCACTTGGGTCACATTCATTTAAATATATACGATACTAGCACATTGTTTGAAGCTATACATCACCGCTAATGGTTATAGCTGTTTTTGTTTGAAATATTACAAATCGGTAAGTTTCTCATCATGTTTAATGGAAACTTTTCACAAATGAATTCAAACAATATAACTATGTAATTCTGTGTAATTTTTGAAACCATAATAGGGTAGAAGGAAATATGTAAACGAATGCTCGTCTTAGGAATTGTTCTTTCCCTTGAGTCCATATTTCCAGTGGTCTACTAGCATTATACAAGTAACTTAATCAATAAAGCAGTATCTAATACATAGCAGGAACTTATATGTACAGTTTATTAAAACAAAATAAAAAGGTTTCAAAATATACTGTTGTCTGAACAGAATTTTGCAAAGCATAATAAATAATAACGAACGAAAGCTTGTAACCTACCTTTCGAACAGTAGCGACCCCCTGACCCAGTGGTCGATTGTTGTTGAGTTGTTTCAATATCATATTGTTCGTTGTATGTTGTGTGTGTGTGTGATGCGTGTATGTGGTGGTTTGTGTATTTTCGAGTAGGCGATGTTTTTGTATGGTTGACAGATGAGCGTAACAATCGTATGTAAAAAATGAAAGATGAACACTATAACTGGTGAAATTTTCTTGTTAACGCTAATTAAAAGAAAAGTTTGCAACTGTGTTTTTTTTTTGTTTGTTAAACAGATTGGGATTGCAACACTCCATTGTTTTGATGCATATCCACGAAACTTTCGTAAATATTTGGATCGTAAATCTTATTCGTATAAAATCTAAACATTAGGCACCGCATGACCGCAGCTTTACATTGGTGCACTCACACACAAATCATTCCACGAAAGGATCCACAAGAAACCATTTCATTGCACTATATTTAAAATGTGTTTGCTTTAACATCCATAATCTATCCCATATGATACTTACAAATTAGTTTATTATGCAAATTACCCTGCGCTCATGTCAAACAAGGCAATAATGATAGAAGTTGACCGGCAAATAGTGAAATTCATACAATAAAAATAAAAAATTTCGCCAAATTAAAGAAAATTGATTGTTAGAAGAACTTCTGAATGTAAATAACACGCAATTAACATTAAATAAGCAACAATGTAAAATTATAACAAAGCGTTTGCCTAATTTAGTAGTTTAACATTTTAGGACATCTGATAACTCACAAAGCAATGAAGCCCCTTTTTAATAATTATGAAAAGCTCCTTGTAAAATTTTAAACTACAGTTAAAAACCAATTTGAAGTATTGTAATATGAAATGTTTCAATACATTATTAGGAGAATCGAAATGGTTTGTATCAGTTTTTTGTATATTGTGATTCTCCTAGGATTAGCAAATTAACGATAGGTTTTGGTCAATTTGCACTATTTTGCTTTTGTTATATGATTAGTTGTACAGCTACAGTCATAATGTTAATCGTGAAATTTTTACCATTTCTCTTAACCCTTAAGTTAATCATTTAAAAAGCAACCCGTAAAGATATGGTTATGCATTCCAATCGTTATCATGTTTAGTAAATCATGTTTTAATTTGTGTATAAGTTTTCAGCAATATGTATTCTTTAAAAGCTATGAATGTCTATTCGATACAAAAATAAGTAAAACTAGTCATTTAAATTAGACCCAAACTTAGATTGAACCAAAACATATAATGAATAATTTTGTTTGCCATATTCAATTGATATAAAAACCTTTTTCTTCTTCATTAGTTCATTAAAATTAAGACCGCTTCAGTTATTTTCACAGCTTACTACGCATATTTTAACACCATAGCAAACTAGTAACTGCTTTCTTCTTAGCAGAAAACGACCTGAGGGTGATTTTTGTACTGCTTTTGTCGCTCTAAAGACCACGACCCTGCGATCAATCATGCGATATCACGCAGTGGTGCGATAACAGTGGTGATCAGTTTTCCATAGGTATTCAAACGATATGGCAAATTGAAACTTAATAAAGATGGTAGATCGTAGTTTTCTGAACAGTTTCGAGGAAACGAAGACCAAACTAGAAACAGTGCCATTAACAATAGTAAACACGTAAGGCACTTGTTTCAGTATTTTAGTCGACGAACATGTTCACACTAAATCAACCCGTAGAGGATACATTTGAGAGGATCATTGAAAATACGTCTTGTAATGTTTAATGTTTAATTTATCTCTGTGTAGTGTTGTAGTTTGTGGGTGCATTTTTTTTGTAGTAGTGGCTGACTTTATGAAATATAGAAAGTGACTTAATAAAAAAGGAATGTATGTCGACTGCTGTACTTAAGAAAACATTCAATCTAAGATGTTTATCGACTATTTGTTTGGAGATGCATTCTTTTAATCATGTCCTGACAAACGAGAGAAATTATATGATGTTTAGCCATATATAAACAGCAAACAGAAATCGATTGAAATTAGCTGGGTAAGTAGATGGATAGAGACCAAATAAGCCGAATTATAATTTTCTTCTGGCCGATAGACCATGCAAAACATAGGTAAATGTTGGACATAAAATAGACTAGACGTGTTGTTTCTGAATACGTTGAATGCATTGAATAGTGATGACAGAGTTGTTGTGATTACGTATCTAAGTGTGTATTATCCGGACCAAAAGGCAGTTCGGAAGTTGAATACATATCAGAGTAGTAACAGGAATGGTAGCAGTGAGTGTGCAATATAGCGGTCACATACTTACCGCGCTCACTTTACGGGCTTTTGCAGTGCCAGCTGCAGTAGCTGTTGGTGCGGTTGTTCTTGTGATTTCGCTCACCGACTCCAATCCTTCGCTTCTGATGGACATCTTTTCCTTATTGTTATCGTCATTGCCCTTCTCCTGTCCGACAAATAATTCATAGCTGTGGCAGGAGAAATCCGACGGGCTTTTGGCGATCTCCGGATTAGCTGCTGCCGCTGCAGCCGCCTGTTGTGCCTCCAGTTTAGCCGCTTTTGCTGCTGCTGCTTCCTCTGCTTCCTATGTATGCGCAACCGAGTACGCACGGGTATGGTTCACATTGGCAGGTTAGTTTTTAAAGATGCGGGTAGAAATAAAATGATTCGATTAATATGGGTTTGGTTTTCCTTCGACAACATAAACCGAATATTTCAATCGTACATTAGACATATACACACATCCAGATTTCGATCTTTCCGCCTAAAAATGTTTGATTTCGTATTGCATTCTTCACGAAGCAATTGCATTGCATTCACGGGATTGTGTAAGATGATTTTAATATTCGAATAGCCAAAACACCATGAAACATTCTTTGCGACACTATTATATTAAACATTATAGAGATTAACATTTTTATTATTTGATTATTGTTTTGCTACGAAGTTCAGTGTGTAACAAGTACCGATAAGTTGATCAATTCTATCGCTCTGTTTTTTTTTTCTAGACATAGATGATGGCTCTTTTTAAGGAACTTCGTTAGAGTTTGTTGAAATGATTATTAAAATTAGAGCTTATAATGAGTAGGAGCTCAAGTAAGTTATCCAGAAGGGAGTATATTTAAGGTAAAGGATCACAAAGGACAAATATAAACCTACTCAGGTTGTTGATTAGAATCTACATTTTTAGCACAACTATTACTATAAAGTATCGATTGAAGGTAAATTTTAATTTTCGTACCTTTTTTTAAATTAGGTATGTTTTCCTAACTAAATAACTTTCTGACCACACAAACCAAGTAATACAAGGTTATAGTTGCGGAAGAAAATAAGTGATAAAGTAAGAAGAGGTCAATCAAATTTATCATCAGATACTAAATACTGATGAAATCTCTCAATAAACCACCTGGGACAAAAATACCCCCTTGGTAATGGAATTAATATATAGTTTTGGTGTACACAAAATACGTGTTGGTGTAATAAATTCACCACCGATAATTTTTTCGCTATACTGATGTCACTGTTAGTTTTTTGCTAAACTGATCACAATTCTAGTTAAACAAGTTTATTAATGCACAGATTGGTGTCTGGATAAAAAACTCAGATCATAATTATCTGCTTAGTATCTCGTTGTCTCTCTATGCAGTGTGAATTAGTGTCGAGAAAGTATGTTTCTGTTACAAAAATAAAAAATTAAACAGTAATGTTAAATGAAATTTCGAATCAAGAACACAATAAATATAACAGCTATCAAATAGTGTTGTTATTAATCTATTAAACAATCTGATGTAAGTAATTAAAAGGATTCATTTTCGATAATGAACTATGTCGTATTGATAATAATTTGAAATTGAAAAGATTTTATTAATGTTGATCTTTTTAATATTGTTTGTATCAACAATACTATACAATACTTCATTAAACATCAGAATTATTGATATGATGATTTGTATAAACAGAAATTTGTTCAATTGAATTGCCTCGAACATTATTTATTGGCATGTTTTTCAATAACAAGACAAAAAACAATGTTTTCTTGTTTCGATTTGAATGTTCGTCGCTGTATTACACATATAACATAAGCATACAGAATGTGAAACACGGGAAACGCTACACTAACGTATGTAAAGTATGGAAGAAATCAATAGCACGAACAAATTAAGAACGAAAAAGAACGCATTGATACATTCACATAGTAGTAGTCGTATTTACGTTCATTTTCTTCTTAGAGATAATGTTCTCACCCGAAGTGCTTCTTCCTCGGCGGCCTCTTCCTCTTCGGCCTTCTTCTGGAGTTCGTCGTACGACATGGCGACAATGGCCAAGATTAAATTTACAAGGTAAAACGAACCCAAGAAGATAATCACAATGAAGAAGAGCATGTGCCACGGTCCAGCTGATCGTAACACCTGTTTTGCACACCATCGAAGAAAAGAATTCCATTTTTAATAAGTTAATAAGTTAAAATTATTGATGAGGTTCATTTAAACACAATGAATATACAGAGAAACAAAAGCACAAACACAATGTTCTACAGGGTTGGGTAAGATAAAACTCATACTGTGTATTCGATACTTGGGAGAGGGATTGGGCAAAATCAATGTGTTCAAATAATATCTTTAATTATGTAAAACTAATCAGTTTGTACAAAACAATAAAGTAAACTATTATAAACGTTCTGCACTTTATCTGTTTCAGCATATCGATACGAACCAGTTGATATAAATTCTCCCAATAATCTTGAGTCATTAGACGAAAGGCAGACAAGAATGCCCATCCGAATGTATCAAAACTTGTATACCCGTAATTTGGATTTTTACCATAACCTTGTAAACAAATGTAACCTTCATCACATTGCCTGGAACGGGATACGGAACAGTTTGAAAATAGGGAATGCATGTTAAAGATACTGTTACTGTTTTGCGTTGGGTTTTTTTTTCTCGCTTCCGCAAGCTAAAACTTCTACTGACCCAGCTCCAGATGAGTTGCCACAAAGCGGAATGTCGCCGCTTTCGGAATAGAACCAATTAGCTGTAAAGCGACAACAACGAGTTGGGATGTAAAAATTGGGTAACTGTAGCGTTGCAAACGTTCAGCATCTCATCTCGACCAATACTCACTGTCATTGCTGTTGAACAGCTCCCAGCTTTCGTGTGTCAGATTACCCCATGAACCATCCATTGGGAATTCTTTGATGCACTTTTGTGTTAGCACTCCCATATAGATTTGCAGACCCATTAAAGCAAACACGGATAACGAAAACATTGTTAAAATTATCACATCTCTGAGATTCTTCACGGATTCTATGACAGCTCCGACGATGGTTTTTAAACCTAAAACGCAAAGAAAAACGAGTGTTATTATCGTGAAACCATACGGTTTGATAACGGATTAACTTATTCAAGCAAGAAGATAAACTATTCACCACATTAAATAAGAATCGTTTTTAGCTTGCAATTTAATTTTGATTTGCCACTTTCATCTATAAATATCCTTTTTAACGGCACATATCGATTCCCTATTACATATCGAAATTATGGTTGTGAATGTTTTTTTTTTTGTACTGTTAATCGATATTAATTTCGTTACATTAATGTAGATATAAATCACAGTGATACGGTAAGGCGATAAATGCATCGTTATGTGCTGATTAGATTGTATTAAACCAAGATTAAAATAAAAACATATGCATTTGCATTATATATTTGTAATATTTGTGCGGACAATAATTGGTTTGTTCGGTAATCATACTCACCCGGGACGATGGCTACGGTTTTGAGAGCTCGTAATACCCTGAATGTTCTCAATGCAGCAAGATTACCCAAATCTATACCCATAGTTACATATCTGCAGTGTTGTAAACATAGCCACACGACGATTTGAGAAACATATGAACATAGAAAAAGGGAATTAGTATCATGCTAAATGGTGTTTCAGTGGATTCAACTAGGTTATCCTAATATCTTCTATAGTACGTATGTTTTGCATAAGGAATGTTTGCCGTCAATCAAAACTTAATTTCAATTTAAAGTCATGAAAGTAGTTAGCTACAATAACATTAGTTTTAAGTGGTTTGAGTGGAAAATTTTTATATTTT
>JXWZ01001409.1:0-13578 GCA_000956215.1 Anopheles farauti No. 4 | reverse complement strand
ACACACAAAATGCAAAATGGTCTGTAAATGCTCACGAACGCAATAGGTGGAACGGGAGATAAAAAAAGAACCACGAGCAGAACCACCGCGAACCGAACCGATGAAATATTTCATCGTTGAAAAATCTAACCGGAAAAGAAAAAGGAAAAAAACATTATAAAATTCAAATAATTCAATCTTTCCCCCAAAATGACGAATCGACGGATCGACGAAATGAATGTCCGAAAATAAGCTTCCATAAAACATCGTGCACCTCAATCCGTGTTACAAGGAAGAGCGCATCCCGATGTGGACGACTCGAAAGGCGCGATTATAAATTTGATTACAAGTTCAATTTAATCAACAGCAAATATTTTGCCATTCTCGGCTCCCTATCACCGCTTACTATCCGAAGCGAAGTGAAATTCATTATTGGATGCTTCCCTTTTGAAGCTCGCGTCAAGCGTGAGCACACAATAACAGCGAACGGAAAGGCGCACACGATAATAAATGGCTGGTGGTGGTGATGGCCAACGCGGACACTTCGCGGAACAATGGTTTATGCCCCGGTTGACTTGCACACGATGCACAACACAACACAATCGATTGCATTAACTGAACCTTTTGACTCACTGGAAGCACTGTTCGGGGTTGCTCGCGGACGTTGCGGGACGCGTTCAATAGTAATTGAAATTGCGTTACCTGGAAAACGACAACATTGTGTTTGGTTGGATGAAGCACAACCCGATGCATCAACAATCAAAGCCACGTAGCAGTATCGACGTAAAAATGAGCACAACTGTATATTAAAGAACGCAGTCGACTGTCGGTGGGGCGATGCAGCGAACGGTGTCATTATTACGGCATTAATTTTCCAATCCACTTCTTTATCAGCTGGCAGCTGCAGGGACGATAAATCGTTGCCCCAATCGTGCAAAACGGACTTCCAGCGTGGTCGGTACACAGTTGGTCAAATTGTGGTTGTTTTTTGAGCGATTATTGTTTTGGGAAGGAGAAAGGATTGAGACTAAAAAGTAGATGAATGATTTTGTCTTGAAAAAGGTAGAAAGTGTTCAGAGTTGAACGTACTTTTAACGGAAAACTTGTGTTAGTTTACCATTTTTTTATGTTTTCTGAAAACTTGGACTATAAAAACGCACCAAATTTCTAGAAGTTATAAAAAAACAAACTTAATAAAAACTAACTTTTTCATGTAAAACGAAACATATGATTTTCTACGATACAAACACCAGGCGTCTCCATCGAAATTATCTATCGGTTTTGCAAAATGAAGGGTTGAAATATTTCACCAATATTAAAATGGAATGTCACAAAGAACGAATAAACGGTTAGTTTTTAGCAGTTTCAGCCTTTGTGCGAAAGAGAAGCTACATTATTTATAAAAAAAAAGTAAACCCAAGAATTTTCCTCCGAAATTCGATCCAAACTGCCCATTGTGCCGTACCCGGCTGGGAGAGCCTCATTTTATAATCGTTCATAGCAGGTGCTGCCGATGTGTGGGATGTGTGAAATATGTATTTGTATGCGAGTGTGTGTGTCGTTATTAATACTTAAACTTTGTCCAGATCGACATATTTGACCGCACCGAAAAGCGCCCCTGCTATCTTTCACTTTCATCTTTTCTTTTTCCTTCCTTCACCATTCTTTCCCGCTTGCACATTTTGACCCTTCCCGACCTGAAAGGAGAGAAGTGTAAGAGAAAATGGGAAAGAGAAACCAGGTGAATAAAGGAGAAGGAAAGAAGCAGGTTTCACACCATTAAAAGCACTTAGTCAAAATCAATTGAGCAACGTGTACTTCCCCACCGAAGTGGCTCTTTATCATTTTGTCGGAAAATTAATTGAAACTATAGATCACACAAACATTGCCCTGCTGTCCCTACCGCTTCCCCGTGGACTAACCGACCCGTTGTGGCCACAACCACATCCGGTTAGAAAATGCTGCCCTGCCTCGGTTCGTGTCTGCACT
Organism: Anopheles farauti No. 4; assembly: GCA_000956215.1. Classification (NCBI taxonomy): domain Eukaryota; kingdom Metazoa; phylum Arthropoda; class Insecta; order Diptera; family Culicidae; genus Anopheles; species Anopheles farauti No. 4. The sequence continues at coordinate 11,610 of JXWZ01001409.1, read as the reverse complement.
GGTCGCTTCAGCACGAGCACGATCGCTGCAGTTTGCCGGGCGTCCACGGCGTCCAAAGGTAGCGTACGAACGTCATTTCACATCTGCAGACACCACTTAATCTCATCGGAATCTCGTTGGAAAGAGACGACAAGACAGCTCAAAAATTGGTTCCCTATTGGAGGCTCCCTCGTCGGTGGGGGAGTTTTTTTTTCTTTTGGTAGGTCAAAATTTATGAGCTTTCGTGTGAAATTCATAATCGATTCCTACACTCCTTCCCGCGCACAAAGGCACAGGCACACGTGGAACATCACTGTCATCATATGGATCTACTTTTCAACTGGCATCATGCACACACGCTTCCCTGAAGGTCCGGTAATTTTCATCCCCGGAATGTCGGGAAGATACTCTACTCGACATGCCACGAACGAATGAGCGACCGGCGAGAATGAGCATTCCACCGATAAGCGGATGAAGTACGGTTTCCCCGGATGCAGCCAATCCTTCCGCAATCGTTTCCATCACGTTTTTTTTTCTGTATTCCCAGAAAATCATACACCAAGTTGTTGTGGTTTTGCTTGGAGTTTAATGAATTCAACCGGCTGGGAAAGACGGGAAGTGGTAGCAAAACAAAAAAAAAAGAACGGATATAAGCTACGCGATAGGGAAAGAACAATAACACAAAAAGTTATCGAAAATAATTAAAAATTTAAAGTACCGCAGCTCGACTTGCCTCTTAGCCCGGGTTGCCCTGGGAAGGTTAAAATACTTCCCATTACTTCGTTTGATTTTCAACTTCCGCACAATGCCAACAATCTTCAAGTTCGCAGACCTCGGTTTTGGGTGGTGGAGAACGCTTCCAGCGATGCGTTTAACCGAACACCGATAGTAGTGCCTTTTAATCCTTGCAATCGGTAGCAAAGTTTTCTGCGCATCACACAAAAATCCTCACCACCAGGACAGGTTCCGGTGCGACCAAACAAGGAACAGCGTTCAAAGGAAAGATTGTCCCTTTTTATTATTTTATTTTCCTCGCGGGTTCGCTTCCGGAAAGTTTTAACTTTAAATGACCACCACGGCGGCCACGATAAGTTTCTGTGCCGTGCTGTGCGAGAATAGTTCACGGCACGGGTCACGGGTCGAATACTCCGCACAATTCATCCGTCGTGGAAATCACCACTTTTGCCCGCCGCCACGTCTGTCTCACTTTTGTCTTTAGCACATAATTAATGCAAAAAGCGCAGCGGATGCAACAGCGAGTTCTTTTATCGATAGTTTGCACAAGACAGCAACCATTCGCCCACTGGCCGGTCTGGCAATGCCGGGTTTGAGATCTTTTCTAATCTTGCTAACTCGCCCCCACTGCTAAGCTGCCGAGGGATAAAACCTCAATCTCAATCTTTTCGTGTGTGTGGGAGTGGGAGCACAAAAAGAAAAAGAGAGCTAGCAAGAGGGGGAGGTGAAGGGGAAGAAAGGAAGCACGGTGAAGGGTCGCTTCCGTTCGTACCCGTTCGGCAGGAGTGCCTTTCAATGCGCAACGAGAACAAGGATAAACAAACCCATTACCATAATCATAATGGAATGTCAAACAACACAAAAGTACGCGCGCATAAAATGCTCGCTAGCCTCAAGCCCTGGCCAACGTTGGGCACGGTGGTGGAGAGCCGAAAGTCGCCATGGGGAAGGGGAGAGTTCGCGCGTCATTGCCAGAAAGTCGTCGTACGCCTAGCCAAACGACGCTTCCATTCAAAGCACCGCAAAGGACGTGTTGCAAGGACAAGTTTTGTGCCATTTCGTTTCAGTTTCCGACTTCCGCCGAACGGCAGTTGCAGTAATTTAAAATTTTAATTTATTTCTTAATTAGCGGCCACTTCTAAATCTGACAACGTATTTGACGGCCTCCGGAAACGTCGTATTCGGCTATTTAGTGCAACATTTTCGAATGCATTCGTTTTTGTGTTGTGTATTGTGTTTTGTTTTTGGCTTCCAACTACCTCTACGATATCGCGCCGGCAGCTGAGTGGGACGTACGTGAACAACCGTGGCTCATTTCATTCGGAAAATTACAACTACTAATAGCTGAGTGCCTCATGCAAATGGTTAAACCGTAGACGACTGAAGTTTAGTATGTGCTGTAGCTAATTGAAAAGTTTTAATTACAAACAAAGCCATTTATTAAATTGAAAAAGGAAGCTCTCTCCGAGCATGTGTGTGTGTGTGTGCGTGATAAATCTGACGATTATTAATCCTTTTCCAATGGGCATGACCCGGCGCTCGCCTGGCGCTGGCACGGGTAAGACTGTTTACTCGAACGCTAATTGAAAATATTTACTCAACGATTCGCTTCCACGCGCTTTATTGCAAAGCAGCATCGGTTTGCAGAAGAGTTTATTCGTAAAAACGCGTAAAAACGAATTAAAATGAAACAGAAAACTTTATCTCTCGAAACGCAGGTTCCACGACAACGGCCACGACAAGTACGCGCATTTCGATCAAATTTCAAAGATAGAATTCCCAGCAACAAACAGCTGCAAAAAAAAAAATCATGTCCGGGAAGAAAAACCTTCGGCTGAAGGCGCGCTGGAAAATGATATCTTCATTTTGAGAGCATTTGAATGTAACCAGTGAGTAGTTGGTGCAATGTTTGTGCCCTCTCTTCCGGCACTCCACTTCACGGCTCCGACGCTGACGGGAAAAGCATTTATTCTTTCTAGAATGCCCAATTTTCCTCCGCTTTCAATCCGATCACGGAAAAATGATGCTCGTGTGCTAGAGTTTCATCTTTTTTTCTGTGATTTTTTTTCTTATTTTTGCGGCGTACGCTGACGTTCGCCTTAGCCTTTCCGTACTTTTCAATCGCAGTTGGCTGAGAACTTTTTCCATGCGGCCCGGAACGGCCGCAACCGTTTCCGTTTCGTTCGCTTTCTCCTCTCTACTTTCCCCTGCTTTTCCCCGACACTGATAAGGAAAAATAACATGCAGACAACTGCGACCCTCAAAGGATGCTCATTACTGGTTCGGAGAGAAAGTATTTTCAACACGGCTCTTCGTCATGACCCACGACGGTCCGATCGGTTGCGCTTGCCAGCGAATCCGCTAGCGTCGGAAGATTAAAGTAGAGTGTAACGCTGGAAGCGTAGGAAATACAAAAAAAAAATATAAACCTCCCTCGCCACTCGACAAGTAGGCGAAATGGAGATAAAAAAGAATCTTCTCAGATCAGAACGGGGAAAAAAACTGAACCGACAAGACGGACGCCTCACGAACGAAAGTGGAGCGATAATTTGAGCGATAAAAAAGTGTGTGCGTGTGTGTGTGTGTAGTAGGCGACCCTTTTTTTCTCACGACACGCTCTTCGCATGCTCTTCGGGGAGATTGGAAATTGCGCGCACTAACAAAGTGTTTGATGGAAGTAAATGAATAAATCGGCTAGCGATAGAAGATGAAAATAATATCCGTAAAGAGGTCGGCCGGCTTTTGGGCCCGAATTCAATTAGAACTAAGCACGAGTTACTTCTCACAGGGTTGCGGAGAGCTGCAGCAAATGTAGGCAAGCAACACTACCCGGAAACGATGATTATCAAAACGACATTTCAAACGTTTTTAAAATAGGTTTTTTTTGTGCACACTGTTTGGCGCATAACAAAAACAAAATTCACCGCCAAAGCTTATCATTAATCTATGTTCAGCCTTCCGAGAAGTACCATTAACTGAGCACTCTTCACATTTTGTTACACAACATAACATCATCAGTGCGCTCTGGCACACACTCAAGCACGACTCTCTCGACAGCCATGCTCAATTGCTTCCCGAGCTGTCCTTCACGCTGCTGCTGAACGATGGTAAGAGCCACCCGGTTGGAGGTTTTTTTTTAACTCATCCTACGTGGGAAATTTGAACTCATTGTCCTCTCACCGGCCGCAGCCGGACACTCCCCTGTCGCTTGAACGCATCCGGCTTAAACGCGGCAGAGCGACCAGCTGTCAGCTGACCGTTTTGTCCATCGTTTGGTCCGTGGTCATGTTTACTGCCTGCTACATCCACCTCCATCAAGCGTCATACGCCGTGGGCAATCAAAGTAAATCTCTTCAAGTGGTCAGTGGCTCAGGCAAATCTCTTCATTCATCCGCCCATCCGCACATGATACACCTCGCACCCACAGCGTTTCCCCGTGCGTCTTCGGTGGCGGGACTTTTCTCGAGCAAAAAATAAAGAGCAAAAAATAAGCCAAGGAATAAAAGAAGCAACACCCACCAACAAATTGGTGACTTTGTTTGCTCCTGTCAAAGCTTTACCTTGGATCGTTTATTTCCTGGCACCATTATCCTTTTGAGCGTACCGATTACGGATAAACAGAATCAACAAATAAATTTTCTCATCCCCACCGGCGCGACCCCCCCCTCCCCCTCCGCGCGCCCGGAAGTGGTCGCCGTCGTACCGTTCGCATGCACTACATGCCACCACCCTTCACCGAAACCGGCCACGGAAACCGACTACCTGTTAAGCATTAAATTATAACACAACATTCAAAAATTAATGAACCGCACGGTTTATTTTATTTCTCCGCTAATTTCGCCATGCAGCTCAACCATCAGCTCGGGCGGTTGTTGGTATTGGTTTGAAAGAGAGAGAGAGAGAGAGAGCGAGAGAGGGAGAGACCGAGAGAATGAGTGTTATTTGGTCACCCACTGCGTATCGACCAGCTGATAGCGCACCAACCAACACCACCGCACGAAACGGCAAGGCCTACTTTTTGAATCGGTTTCAGTTGAACCGGTTCGGCGACGGTTCAATCGGTTCGGAAGCTTTTCCCCGACGCGTTTTGCCGACCGGTCTCTGTGCGCATGTTCCGACGGCACCGTCACGAAACCCGGAACTCGGGAACTCACGTCGCAACCAGCAATGGCACACGACGGTTCCGAAGCAAATGGCCGGAAGGCGCGCGCGTTTGGCCATCGGGTGCGACGCTTTTCACCGGAATCGTCAGTTTGGTGGAGATTCTCACGCGAGTCGTAACCAATCGAAGCGAACGCGGATTTGAGCAGCTTCAAACCGCGGCGACTAAATCACTCGCGCCCTTCGCCGAGTGCCGAACGACGCTCTGCCCGCGACAATAGGATTAAAGGTGTGAGTTGAAGGTTGGGGTGCGTGTCAGCGTGTCGGGTCTGGCGGGGTCACCACGAATTGGAATAATATTATTGCACGGTGGCAATAACGACGGTTAATAATGCACCCAGCAGTAACGGTGATGAATTGTTTACACCCCAAGCGACCTACGGCGGTTCGATCCTGTACAGTGCAATAATGTGCTTTCGGTGGTGTTTTCATTCGGAAACGATTGCTCCGGTGCAGGCGGTGTAATTAAGTTGAATAAACCATTCCGAACCCGTGTTCTGCCCCCTTCGGTCGGGCACACCTGGCACGGCCGGCTTCCCGGCCGTCGACAGGAAATAATTCATCGACGAAAAGGTGAAAAGGGTGCGACCAGTCTGACAATTTGACAAGCGCTGCCCCGTTTGTTTTCATCCATTTACCACCAAGCGCGCGAATGCATAGCAGGCGGTGGCGTTGAGAAGTGAAAATCGCGTTTGGTTTATTTTTTTTTCTTCTTCTGCGTGCTCGCATCCTTCATGCTTGCTTTGATTTAGCTCGTGTCACACCGTGCAGCCAGCAGGACGGGAACGATTAAATTAATTTTTAAATTTACCCGCGACGGTGATCGGATTAGGGCACACCGGATTACCCTCGGGTGAGCGCTAGGCGACAGTTATTTAGTTGACGGTGAGTCGCGTAATAGATTGAAGAAGAAAAAAAGTGCTGCTTCCATTAAACCACCCGATCTGATGATGAACTGAGAGTGATATTTTTTTCGTTTGTTTTGTTCCCCGACGGCACTACAGACAGGTTAATAACCGTTTTCCCCGTTCGCAGCAGTGTGTGACGAGGTGAAGAAGCAGAAGGCAACAGAAAAAAAGCTCCTGCAGATCCGTGGTCCGCTTGACGCGATACATACTAATGATTTAATAATGCGGGCGCGTATGCAAATGACGGGCTGCTGACGATGGCATTTTGCCGTCTGTTGTGACTTCTTGCGACGGTTCGATCTCCGCATGCCGGCCCGCGTTCAAAGCTGTTGCAAGCGAAGAAAAAATAGACCCCCCCTCCCCCACCGAACTGCAGCAAACCCATTCGCGCCTTCGAACAAACGCGTTCCGCGCGAGGACGCACACACGCACTGGCCGCACGCTAAAACTCAAACACTGCTGAATCATTTAGACCAACCATCGTCTACCGGCCACTGATTTTCAGAGCGGCCACAGAGCGGCCGTACGGAGATCGCGTTGGTAAAAAAAAAGGATATTCGACGGACGCGACGCGTACGAGCCCGGTGCGTCTAGTGCAGTGAAATGATTGATGAATAATTTAAAATGTGCTGACTGGTCGGGGAAAGCGACCGTGCATGCGTTTTGTACGCGCGCGCGTATGTGTGTGTGTGTGTGTGCGTATGTTTCTGTCGTTCCCGTGTAGTGCTTTGAAGTGGGTATCATAAATTAATCACTATCACGCAAGAAACACCCAGCCCAGCCAGAAAAGGCTTCATCTATCGCGGGTGCAAGTGTAGCAAGTGCGAAGAAAAATGTCTCACGCCTCGATTGCGTCGGGATCAGTAGAGTGTTAGTGGATCGTGTAAAAGCAGCCCCTTTGTTCAGCCGCTACACTCCCCCCCCCCTGCTCCCCCAAACAGAAAGTTTTTCCAGCTACAGACGAAGTACTTTACCGTCGAGCTGCCCACTGAGGCCTCCAGTGCCCACCAACGCTCGCCTGCGCCAACTCCACACTCCTCCCTAGCTGAACCCGCACAAACGCGTAAAATCAACATGGAAACACGAATAGGATTATTAGGATTACTTTTCTATTACTTCGTCGTGATTTCTACGGGTAAGTGAATACGCCAAAAATCCCAATTATCATGGTGGGAGGATTTGAATAATTTCCGTGCGATCGAACGAGCGCCCTAAGTGAAAAACGGTCGACAGTCCCATGCTAATGAATTGTTTTCTGACCGTCATTTTGGGTCGCCCGATTCCCGAGAGCCACTGCATCAAAATGCCCAACCAAACCAGCGAAAATAATGATTCCAACGAATCAATCCAACGCCGACAACCGCAGCAGAAGGTTTTTAATTATAGATCCTTAGCTGCCGGAACCGCTTGAATTGTTCGGTGAAATTTTGATTTTAATTGCACAAAAAACACCACTCAACGATTATGATGCGTAATTAATTGTGATACCAACCAATACTGGAAACTCTCTTCCCTCCACCCTGCCAAATCGGGGCAAAAAATAATCGACTCGAACGCTTTCGCTTGTACGCTTTGCTTCTCTTTACTGCGTGCACGTAAAGTTGCGAATCAAACTCTCACGCCAACCATTTCTTAACCAACTCCAAAATCTTTTCCTTGGCGGCCTTCATTTCGGCCGTATCCTGGGTCGTGATCGAGCTCAAATCGGCACAATGTGAGGCACCTGCAGTTGAGAAACGAAACCGATTAACTCTTGCAAACGTTGGGACGGAAGAAAACCCCAACTCACCCGGAATGACGACCGCCGGTGACTGGTCGTTCAGATCCTGCTGGATGCCCATCGCGCGCCACGGATCCAGCTGTCCCTGGGTGAAGAAAACGTTCGTCACCTCCGGATTCCAACCGCCGTAGATAACATTCGTCCGTTCGGCATTGTTTTGAATGCGCGTTTCATCGAAGCTGGTGCGTGGAAGAAAATAATCAGTGTTCAGTGCGATTTGGTAGCGCGATTTTCCATCGTCCCAACTTACAATCCATCGTACAGATCTCCACAAAGCTTCACGAACAGGTCGACCGGGAAGCTGGAGCCAAAGATTTGCTTAGACGAGCCCGAAATTTGATACCAACCGTACTCGGCACACGTCTGGTACAGCCACTGTCGCACTGTCGAAAGAAGACGAAAAACGGGTAAGACACACTTTTCGCACACGTCACGTTCGCTTTAGCACACAGCCTACTTGAGCTCTGAGCGGCGCCATGATCCCAGGCGGTGTTTTTGTAGAAATCAACCATAACCTTGTAACCGTAGTTGTTGCAACCGGTCGCTCCCAGTGAAGCCGTCGCGTACTTCGCCAGTGCCTCCATGTCGTCCGTGATGGACGCATCCTCGATCGTCCGGCAGATGCCCTCGATATCGCCCGTCGAGTGGTACTGCACGACACCGGCAAACTCGTCCGACAGGCTGCTGAAGAAGTTCATCTTATCGAGTGGCTGCGACAGGTCCACATCGCTGCACAGTCGAAAAGCGGCGGCCACGCGTGCATAGTCACCGTTGGCGAGCAGTTCCTCCGCCTGCATCACACCCCGCTCGATACGTCCCGCACAAGCATCACCACCGACCAACCGGATGCTTTCGGACACAATCTCCTTGTACTCTGTAATGCCCGAGTCCATCGTTAGTGGCAATGGTAGTGAAGAAGATACGCTTCAACGGTGCCTTCGTACCGGTAAATTCGACCTTCGCAAAGACGGGAGCACTCGAGGCCCACGCACCGTTAATCAGGTGGGGGTACTTCTGCCGGAACCAGGACACCATCGTGGCCGAGTACGAACCACCGACCATGATCACGCCCGACTTCTCCGCCCCCGGGATGGTGCGGCGCATCTGCACGACGAAGTGCGCCAAATCCGCCAGCGCTTGATCGATGTTCAGGTACTTCAGCTTATCGGTACGCAAGTCGCTGAAATTTCACCAAGGCGAACGCACGATACGATAAGGATGCCTCGTCGATAAGGAGCACAACCGATCCACCCCAACTTACACGGTTGGATGACTTTTGCCGTAGAACCGGTGCTCGGTGTAGAAGAGATATCCCTTCAGCTCGCTCGCCATATCGTAGACGTGGCCCCGGGAGATACTTCCCTCGGAGATTTCCCACTCACCGCCGACGTAGATGAACAGTGGGCCGCCTGCTTCGTAGAACTCTCCATTTTCCATGTAACGCTTCAAACAAACACACACACGGAGACGCGTTCGCACACATTAAAACCAAACCTCACCAACAACACAAACCACACACACGTGGGATTTACGTACCATCGACCAGGTGTTGACGTTTTGGGGGTCAAAGTGGTCCAAACGCTGCATAATGTACTTCGTCGTCACCGGGCCCGCCCGTTTCGATGGTGAGCCACCCCTGATCGGGGGCTCCCGGTGAAGCCGCTCCCATGCCGCCTTAGCTGGGACCTGCTGCTCCAGCGCATGCTGGACGCCCAGGACGCCAAGCAGGCACACCAAGGCCAGTAAAGTTTTCATCACGCTTTTCGTTCACCACCCGACACCGGAGCACTTGCAAGTCTTGTCGCTTTCGCGACAATGTTATCGAACCGTATTTATAGCGGTTGCGGTCAAGACCATCTCGGCGCGGTTTGCGTGCTGTAATCTTATCGCGGATTTTACACCCGACGCTCTGATTTAATCCCCCCATTCTATTCTTCGTGCGCACTGAAACGGACATATCACTCGGACATCACGAATTGGGCGTATTTATTAGTGCCACTTCATTCATCATAATCGAGATCCGGCACGGTGATAGAGCGAGCGAAGGAGATAGCGTGCTGGGGAGAGATAGTAACATGGAGTGACGCAGTTTATCTTCCCTATCGGATGGTGGTCAATTTCGAGTGTTTAGGGTTTTACATGTTATAAACACTACGCAACAGTTGTTTCGTTAACGGCCATTCTCGCCGAGTGGTCAGCTGAAGTAGCTCAGAAAAAATTACAAAACACCTTTTAACCGGTACAAAATATTACAGTCAGTGACAGCAAAAAAAATCACGATTGGTTTAATAAATTTAGAATTTCCAAATAATTCTGGAAAACATTTATCATCGTTTTGAATAAAACTGACAAAAGCACCAAAAGTATGTTACGTGTTGATAGATATCTCACCTTTCTGGCTTGCTCTCTATGCATGCGTCGACGGTCGGGTTAACACGGTTCCAGTGTTTGTGTCGATCAATGCCGTTGGGTGTGTACGTAGGCTTAGATAACCCATGTTTCAATTAACAGTGAGCGTAAATTACCACTCCACAGCAAGCTCGCGAGTTCACTGTTATTGGTAGTACGGCGGCTAAACGGTTGTTCGTTGGTTATGTTTATTTATACACGTTTAGACGCGATTGTTCTCTTGCTCTCTTCGGCAAACGAATAATTACGGCCATTGGTTGCTTTGTTTTCTCCCCCTCCCCCCAAAGCAGGTGGCCATTTCAAACCAATCCAATTAGGATTCTAATCACACATACACACGCAACATCCCACATCGTTGTCAATAATAATCGATGCTTGTCAGGTGGTTAATCAGTTGAGAGAAACATCATTTCGATGCTTCCACGAACAAAACCATCAGCCACATCCCCGTGTCGCGTCATCTCATGTTCCACTGCCTATGTACTGCCTATGCTCGCTCGGGACTAAATTCTACACCAAGCGGCGTCTAATTATGGAATTAATTCGTTAATTTTCTTATCTCTCTAACAATCTGAAGACACGAGCTGGCGGAGCTAACAAAACATACTTCGCGCCATTTACCAATTTCGGCCATGCTCTCTCGCACTTTCGGTTGCGTGCAAAAAAAAAAACGCTTGATTTGCATCGAATGCCGTGCCCTTTTTGGTTGTTTTTTTTTCTTTTTGAGGCCAAAAAAGCAGCAGTGTCTCAAACGGCCGATGAAAAGTGGCACAAAAGAAATCCTCCCGCCCCTAAATGTGAAGCTTCACTGAGCTTCTCCGGTCTGGTTCTGGCTCGGTAATGGGATAAAAATATTTGCAGATGGGTCTTTTCTTCGTTGGCCGATGTCGTGTGCCGATTGAGGCTCGGGGGAGGGGGGGAAGTGGGAAGCAAGCTCCTCCTGTTGGGTGGGATTGAATTTTTCACGTGGAAACGCACCGTGGAACGAAGCATAGGCCGGAACCAGAAGCCAGCATTCCTAGCGCTTCGGTGGAAAAGGCTCGTGGTAAGTGGAGAAAAAAAAACACACACACACAAACACACAAGAACAACGTTATCGTTACATAATGTTTTGCATAAAACATAGAGCGGCGCGCGAGAGATGCGAGTGCCACTCGACATGGTTTGCTTGCGTCTTCGGTACCATGCCCTCATGCATGCGTGCGCTTGGCACACAAACGAAGGCTAAGCGATGCCAAGCGACTCTCCGAGGAAGGAAAGGCAGCTTTATTTTGGTTTCCAGCCTTCCGGTTTCTCGCACGATACGACACGGGACACGCCAACAGTACGATACGGCACGGCACGGCACGGCAAGGCACGGCTAACAATGACAAAGATACAACATCGATGTTCGGTGAGTCGTTGGGCTTGGGATTCTCCTTACCCTGGGGATGGCTGCCCGAGCAACGCTATCGAGCATTAAAAATGTACTATTCTTGGCGAGTGTACGTCACTTTGCTTTCACCGCCAGCCGGGAAAGCAAACTCTTCCACCCGGGCGAGCAATGTGACGTAAGCGACAACACACGACGATTGACATATCAGTGCGGAGACGATGTGTCTGCCATCGGCGAACGCAATCATTCCTTTACATGACACA
>JXWZ01001408.1:0-17020 GCA_000956215.1 Anopheles farauti No. 4 | reverse complement strand
AGCAGGTGCGTGACTGGCCCGATCGGGCCCGAGGTGTGATCTAAGCCCGTTTCGGGTTGGGGGTCCACTCTCCAGGGGAAGGACCCGATGAGAAACGACTTTCGGACCGACCGTCCCGAAGAAGTGCGTGTTTAATATCCTCGTTCTGAATTATATAGGTGACAAAATATTTTTATTATTTTTCTCTCGCTCTCCGTGCGTCTTCGTCTCGGTTCCTTCGCACGAGAAAGCTAAACCCAGCCGAAGGATAAGCCTACCTCGGCAAGAAAGGCGCCGATGAATCTCTGGCGCCGGCTGTGGCTCTGCGGAAGAGATGGTGACATCCGGGGCTAACCGGGACTAACAATGGCCGGCCGGTTGCGAAGTGCTGCGTAGGATTGAAACCAACTTTTCTTTTTTTTTTTGGTTTATATCCACCCTGGGGACTTCGTAAAGCGAAGTCCGGTGAACGAAAAAAAAAAGAGATTCCTGTTTATTGTGTTTGGTCCTTCGGTTTGGCGGGGCAGGAGCGGAGAGATTCTCGGACAACTTCCATCCCGTAAAAAAGGAGTTCGCAAAAACACGGACACAAACGCATAGGAAAAGGTTCTGTCGAGGGTAATGATGGTCCATGAAACCTTCGAAACGTGCGCGCACCGTAAACGCACCGGTGGGTCACTCATTTGCGAAAGACGTCCGGAGACTCGGGCCAGCGGTTACCGGTCATCCCCAAGATGGACGACGGGACGACAGTTTTACCGGTGCTGCCTTTTTATGACGGCCAAGGCTGCTTGGGCAGGTCTTGCTGGTCGCATCTTGCGAGTGGACGGTCATGTAACCTGCGAGAAACCTCCTCCTGCCGAACCTTCTCCAACTCCGACCAACGCCTCAAATGACGCACACACAATGTTCGTTTAGTTGTGCACGTTACACGTTACCGGCTGTGCCAGTTGGTGTGGCGTTCAATTTAACATCGATTTCCTCCTGATCCGCCAGAGCATTACGTCTCCGCACCGAGTGACCCCGGCCAGTCGAGGGACGCCGGGTGCGCACTTGACATAAATTAAACCAATGCGGGCTCGCACGTAATAGCACACGACATACTGACACACCACCGGGAGAGACCACCGGGGGCCAAGGGCAATCACTCCGATGGGTGGGTGGGAGGCGAAGGAAGAAAAAAAAAAGCGGCCCTGCGTTTGAAATCCCCGAGCACACTTTGCGACGTTTTGCTCCACCGAAGATGCTGCCCCGACCCGACGGTGATGGGCAAGTCATGAAGTTATGGCTCCAACCCAGCCCGTTCTGGATTGGATATTGCAATATCCTTCGGGTCTTCTGTAAGACATTCTGTCAATAGTTTTTTTTTCCTTCCCCCTTATCAGCACTGTGATGTTGGTTTTGGCATTTAAGAGAACCTTGAAAGAGAGGGAGAGAGAGAGAGAGAACCTTGTGAGGAGTCTAACAACCCGCCATGTATGCACTCGATGTGTCCCACTATCGTTCGAGTGAGTGGTTGCTGGTCTTTTGCTGGAAATGTCAGCTCCTTTGCCGTATCGATGGACGGCAGTGTCTCACGCGTCCCAAAATACATTATCCTTGCTGCTGCCTGCTACTACTTCGGCTGCACGACACAACACAACAATGTCCTCCTTACGGTGGAAGCCAGGGCGACATATTAAGTCAAGTACAAGACAGCTCCGATCTTCCGCCCTGTCTTCAGGACCACCCGCTAAACCTCCCGTATCGTGGGCGATATCTTTAAGGCCTCGTTTAAACACACACACATGTACGTACCCAAACGCACACACACTCACACGGACACCATATCCTTGGGTATCGTAAGCATCGTTTGTTTCGGCAACGACCAGAACATCGGGACGAGATTGTGCTCCGTGGGAGGTGGGCGTAAGAATGAAGTGGACAGCACAACAATGTGGAACAACTTGCTTAGCACCAGGAGATGAAGGACGCAAAAGGACGAGAAGGACATCTTAATGCACACCCGCGACTCACGCCCCGCCGTAGCCCAACGAACGACGATACAAACAGTACAAAACGGCTGTCTTCTTGCGGTGTCTTGCCTGGCCAACAGAGACAATGACATTGTCATGTAGTGGCTGACTTTTCTTCTACGATTTTTCGTGCCGCTTTTGGGAAGGTGTTGGGAACAGGGACCGGCTGGAGGCCCATGTTTTGGGCCGGCTTGACAGCGGTACTTACCGCACCGTTTCCCCTCCCCGCCCCCGAAAGTGCTTCCCCTTTCCATCGCACGTTAAATGGACACGTGATTTGGCGTCCGAAAATAGAGCCCGGAAACCGAAAACCCCCCTCTGCACGGATAATGAAGAAGCGAGGATTAATAGAAAATATCGCTCTCTTGTGCGGTTTTCCTTCTATCCCGGACCGCTCCGAGCCGCTCTTTAAACGGTTTGAAGGATGTCGTACCGTGGAAGGTCGGTTGAAGGTCGAAACGTTCGCTCCTTTTTTTGGTGGTAAATCATACCGCGCGTGTAATCAGGACCGGACGGGCAGCATTCAGGACATTTGCCGCGCATCGATCGGGTCGATGACCAGGTTTGCTTTTCACCCTCAAACCCTTTTTGCGCTCGATATGAATATTAGCGCGATGGAGCAGATTTCGCTTCGCGTCATTTAACAGGTCCCAGTTGAGCTTTCGCCCAGCGTTGCCATTTAATCGTGCATGAAATGGACACAAGCGCGGGCATACAAACACTCGTGACAGAGCGTGGTGGCCCTAGCCAATGGAACCGTCTGACGTTGAGCTGGCGAAGCGTTCGGTTGAATCATCTCTTTTTTTTTCAAGGAAGACCAGCAACTCAACCACTGAGGAAACGAGAAAAAAAAACTGACGCTTGAAATGGATATACTTCCCTCCTCCAGATCCGATCAGGTCACCGCCGGGTGGGGGACAATTTTTCCGTTTTCTCGCTCCGGCGCTTCAATCGTGCGAGACGTGCCAATCGGCGGCGCCAGGGTGGTGATTATATTTGATTTTTTGATAATGCTGCCAGCGCGTTGGCGAAGCGAAAAGGACGCCCGTTTTTTTTTTATAAAAAGGGACAAACTTTGCTGCGCCAAGCCCGGTTCCGGTTTTCCGGGTTTCCACTCCCAGCGTGCGTGGTGGTTGAAGTTGGCCGGGCACCAACTGGTCTGGGTCACGTAATGATGTGGTTAGTGGAGAAGCGTGTACGCTTAACTGGAGAGCAAACTATCGGCAAACCGATCGTTTGAGAGGAAAATATTCACTTTTTATAAATTCAATAATTTTCCCACTGATATTTTTTTTTTCAAACGAATCAAACCAACAAATACCTGAATTTCAACCGTTCTAGTTTTTCACAAACTTATTCCCGAACATTTGAACGGATCGTGTCGGTTCTTAAGGCATTTTTATAAAGCTTCTTGATCATCCCAACCGCCGCTTCCATCCATTCGAATCGAGCCTAGGTCGTAAAAATCGGCAGCACACACGCGGTTCGCGCACAGGAAAAGATATCTCCATATTGTCGCTTTATCGCGGGCCCATAAAATAGAGGTATGTGAGTGTGCCTCGTTTCGGAGCGATCGCTTCAGCTTCTCGCACCGCCCTACCGAACGGGTAGAAGCGATTTTTATGACATCCAACCCTCCTCGTACCCTCGGCTGCATTTATTTAGAACCCGGTGGCAGAAGGCTCCCGTCCCGAAATAGACACCACCGAACCGGAACGGAACGGATTGAACGTCAAAGGTGACGTGGCCAGGCACTCGAAGAGTCACAACACGTCATAAACGGGCGCTAGTTGGGAGCCCAACGGCAGGAAACCGTTCGCACGTTTCATGCCACCGAACCCGGGGCCGTATGCAAACCGGCGGTGGGAGGTGTAAAAAATTCGTAACAAAAAAAAGCTCCGATGCAGAAGGCCGACACATTGTCGTAAAAAAGGACCGTGCCCTGCGTGTCCTCTTTCAGCTCACACACACCGGCCTGACCGTGTTATTTATGTATTTTCGTTTCCGTCCCCGGGCGCACTCGACTTCGGCACTAGAGCCTAGAAGCTTTACGTGTGTGTGTGTGTGGTGGTGGTTTTTTTTTCTTTTCTCTCTCTCTCAGTTCAAATTCAAAAAAAGCGACCCCTAGCGTGGATACTTGAAACGTCCCAGCCGGGAGAACAAGTGCCCCTTTTCATGGGGCCGATATATTTCATATGCTTTCCTGGTGAGGCGCAAACCCCTTTTTGCTCCCGTCGCAGGAAGCAACCCGCCAAGAGGAAGTCACCATTAACAACATCCGACACGCAACCCGCCATTGTTGCACGCGCCACCGAGGTCATGTGGTCCTGCCGGTTTTAGGTTTTTGCTGCTGCTGCTGCAACGACGGCTGTTGTCTCACCTTCTCCAGCGCTCGTCCCGGTCCAAGGGTTCAATATGTTCCGGTGGTTAAATTTTACGGTTTGGCAGGATTTAAAGCGATTCCTCACCCTCCCATCGGGCGGGACGCGGTCCGGGGATCCGGAAGCTAAAGCTAGGATTTAGCTGATTGAGTTATTGCACCGCACCGCGGGCCACGGGTTTGCGTTAATCTCGCCCAGCGTGGTCACGGAAGCGAGCGCGATTTGTGACCTGGCGAGGCGTGCTTGACGTTTGAAGTTTTCTAACGCATGCACAGGTGAGCCGCTCGAAAGTCAAAAAGACACCCCGTACCTTCGGAAGACAATGACACCGCAGTTAATTCAATCATTTATCATGCGACCGCGGTGCTCAATCTCAGCAAATCGGCATGACACTGTACATCCATTACGTTTTATCTTTCCCTTCCCCGGGCGAGCCGCGAATAACGCGAGCTCGGATCACATTCGAATTCTTTTTTTACTGTCGCTTCCATCACCAAATGAGTCCGTTGCGGATCTGATTTCATCAGCGCCCTGGAATTGCGATCATCTCACCACGGTGCAGCCGCCCTAAACTTCCGAAAAATAAAAAATAAAAAAAAATAACCCCCATGCCCGTCAACCCCCTTTCCGAAGCAAGCTCTAGAGGGCATTAATTTTTTTTTCTTTTATTTCGAAATGCGCACATCGGTGCTGGTGCTACAGCTAAGTGCTGCCCCGGGCTCGTAAAATTGTGCTCATAAACGAAAAACCAAACAAGCGCAGCTTCGCGGCAAGCCCCGACGAGACCGTGGCGAATCCCGCATGAACACGCGCTCTAGGGGGGTTTTTTTTTTATTGGTTTCTTTGACGGTTCTTTGGGAGGCGTGCAATACAATACAAAAAAAAACAAAAAAAGATGTTGAAGGTCGCTCCGATTAGTCGTCAAATGGAGTAGAGCTTTTAACGCCCGGATAAGACATTTCTAATAGACGATAAATTAAAGAATGCCATTAATGACGGACGGAATATTTACAAGATTTGATGGGTTCTTGAAATATGCTAGTGCCAAGCAAAAATATTACACGAAAGTCAAGTATTCATTGGATTTAGCCCAGTTCGTTGGGTAAAATTATCAAAACAAAAGCTCTTCCTGCATTGTATGCTTCGATTGTCATCTGGCAAGTAATCCCGACACGAAAACATTCGCCCTCTAATGTGATAAATATTCATAAGCACATACGAAGGGCAACGGGATGCTCTTCCAGGGATAACCAGGTAGTTTTTTTTTTTTTTTATTGCCTCCTATTAGATCCGTTCCAGAAAACGATCCCAAATGCGTCGCACCACTGCTTTACCTTTCGGGCCTTTCCTTAACGCCAAGGACAAAAAGGCCTTTTTTCAATTTACCTACAATTTCAAACTAATTTTACGGTCCCCGCGTTCGGCACAGGATACGCACGGCGTGCTGTTCGACAAATCTTCGTACTCGCGCCGGACGTTACCGTCCGCACGGTGCGATCTGGCACCCGGAAGTGGCACCCGAAAGAAGAGATAAATGGGGTTATGTTTTTTATGGGCGAAGAAAAAAAAGCTTCTCCTTTCCAAACACCGTCGGTGGCAGGTAGGCCGGGATGGGACAGGACCGGGAGGGGGGTGGAAAAATAAATAAAATTTAAAGAAAATTGCTATTGCCTATATCCCTCATTATTCTTCCGCATCCACACCTCATTTCGAACCGGCCGCCAAGTGGTTCCGGTTCCCGGTGCGTTTCTGTTTTACTACCATCACTCCCTCGTTCGCTTGGCTCGTGTTTTAAGAGCCTCGTCACTCGCTTTTCTTTTACGACGTATGGTTAATAAAATTCCCTACAAATAATTTTACATAAATTATGCAAATATTTTCGCCCATCCTCTCGGGGCGGAGGGGGGCAGGCTTTGCTTGAGTGTCGAGTTAATTGGAGTAGTTCGGGGTTTGTTTTTCTTCTTCTTCTTCTTCTTTTTTCTCTTCAACTCCGGTCCGTTTGTTTGTCTGTCCGTCTGTCCGTCCAGTTCCACTTCAAACCCATCAACAAGAAGCGGTCGCTAAGGCTCTCCGTACGCCGGCCAAGATGATGGCTTGGCAAGAGAGTTTAGGACGCTTAAGATTTCGGAGGTCGTAAATCAGAGTAGTTTTAATGGCCCCGGGGCCGAGCCCGAGACCCGATGGTCGGTGGCCTCCTCAACACCGGTGCGCCTAATTGACCCGCCCGGCGACGAAGACGGGAAGGCTTCTTTCGCAGACCCTGGTGAAGTTCGTCTTACGGGTCATACCATTTCTGGTTTTATTTCTCAACTTCCGGAAGGTTGCGTTTTGGTACGGGCAGAACGGCCCGCCGAGAAGCTGGCGAGTCAAATTATTAGCCTGCGTTACGATCATCACCGTTTGACGAGCGTCAAATTAGAGTTTTCACCCGTCGGCTCGCTGCAACGCGCAACGCGTACGGTTGGGACAAACGGTGAGAACATAATTATTTAATTGATGCACTTCACGTGCACGCCTCGGCACGCCACTCGTGGGAAGATGAAATGAAAAAGAGGACACACAACAACAACAAAAAATGGGAACTGCATATTTAAATCGTGCACTTGACTCGGCTGGACATGGAAGAAAATCCGAAATCCGTTCGTTCCGTTGACATTTTGCACCGAATCAAATCCTCCGGCCCTCGTTTTCAGTTTGTCTCGCGCATGAATCATCCGGACCAATTTATTTCGGATACGCTTCGCATGCACGAGCGTGGGCGGAGGCTGTAACAGACAGCCATTAGCGCAAAACGCTTTGATGTTACTTCATAAACTCCCAAACGGTTCGGTCCGAGAAAGAGGGGGGATTTTATCCCGCGATTTTGTCTATGATGTGTCTCGTCTCGTTATGGTACGTCTGTTGGTTCAAGTGAATCGATTCACAATTAAAGTAAATCGTAAAGGGTCCACAAAATATCCTAAAAACACTCAACCAAGGCGTTTTTATTCTACCTCGAAATAATTGATGTTTAATTGGACAGTTCAAGTGATAGCAGCGTTTTGCATACTTTACGGCGCAGTGAAAAATAGAGGACACAGTCTACTAAATAAATCTCTTAAGGAGCTCATTTTTTAGGATTTTTTTTATTTTTGGTTAAACCTTGCTTCCTTGTTTGGTACTACGGGTCTTCACCAGGTGAATGAACATCTTTAGCAAACGTTATTGCAATCGCCTCGCGTGACAATAGTGATAAGACACGTTGCTTAGGCATGATCGATAATTACGCGCCGGCAAAGGGAGTGAAAATTTATGTGCCCACTCACTCACAGCCAGCCAACGGACGGACGGTCACCACGCTGGTGACCAGCCTGTCCACAACCCATTTATCTCCTGGAAGACGTACCGAACCGGCACCGGCACAAATTGCGTACGGCACGGCAAAGCCGCCAAGCAGAAGATGAGCCAGTTCAGCACCTCATAAATCACCTCCTTGTGCGTACCGGTGTCCGTATCTGTCCGTCAGTATCACGGCCTTCCTGGAACACCTCGGCTGCTGCTGCTCTCCTTGCATATACTTGCCGCCACCAGATGAGGCTGACGATAATGATGGCCGGTGCCGCCGGTGCTCCAGTGACGACGATGATGATGATGATGCTGATGCGGATAATAATATAAGCGATAGGCTCCGATGCTCATTTCACCTGCCTTCGGGGGTGTTTCAGTTTGTACCAATTATAACCGCAACCGCCCGCCTCCCCGGAGAATATCCATGGGATACAATTATGACACGAGTGCGGGCGCGCTCGAGCGAGCTTCCACTCGCATGACGCATCGCCCACAGCCATATCGCGGCGGGAGAAGTCAATCGATACGATTGGGCCGTACCATGTACGTACATCAAATTAACGTCACTTGGGCCGCCAAACCGGTGAGACGCTGTGCGTGTGCGATTGTCACTGCCCAACACCCGGGCACGTTTCGTGTTTGATGTACGCGTTGACCTATCATCAGCGAGTGCGCCATTTCGCGGGGCTAATCAAATCCGCAGCACCCGGTGCACTTCGGCACTTCGACTCAAGGGATGAGAAGAGCCGGCCTGCCTAATCAGCGTCGCAATTAGATGCGCCGTTTCGATAGCGAATTGGCTCGAAATTAATATCCCGCGCGTTCCATAATATCCAGCTTGACAAACTTCAAAGTTGTTTGCATCCATGTTCTGTATGTCCCATCTGTGTTTATGTCTGTGTTTTTTTTTTTATTTCGTTACGTATCTTTCTTTCCACCTTTTCCCAGCTGTCAATTGCAACTAATCATAACACTATTATCTCTCCATCTTTCCGCATCCCTCGCGTCCAAAATTGCAGGCTGTCTCCTGGACGGAGTTCCGCCTTCAGCTCCACCGGATGTACCACCGCGCAATCCAACCATGAATCGAATGAATGGACGCGTCACCGGCAATCCTACCGAGCTGGGTGTAGACTTCGAACCGTCGTGTCTGGTCCGGACGCCGTCCGGCAACGTTTACATTCCGAGCGGAAATCTAGGTAAGTGCAGTGGGTGGGTGATCAAATTGCAGTTGGCAACCTTTCGGTCAGCCGCGCGAACACTTTCCCTCCCAAAAAAAAAAAAAAAAAAAAAACATACTCGGCAAACCGCGGCCGTTTCCGGTGTGATAAATAACTCACCATAAATCAGCCAGATAGACACAACACACAAACCGAACACACGTCCGAGTGCGGATTGTCGATTCGTTCGGATTCTGTTTTCTACGCGCACGACGGGGAAGGAATGGAGAGTGTGCAGACTTCGGCGACCTGCTGGGAGTACGGTTTGGGAAATAAGATTTTCCACCCAAAAATCCCTTGGTGAATTTTTAAACAGCTCCCCGTTTGCGTTTGCAAGTAAGAAGGTGAGGCTGCTGGCGCTGATGCTGCTGAAGGTTCACTGCCGGCTTTCGAAGGTGTTAAGGGATCCGGTGATACATCGGTCTACCGCCCCGGTGCTGTGGGATGGAATAATTGAAACGTATCAGTGATTCATACTTTGCCACAATTGGATCGAACTGGTGAATTATTGAGCGTTGGGTGTGCTTCTGGTGGGTAGCCGTGTAGTAATTTGCTTCGGCAGGTTTCTTGCCCGGTGCCCTAGAAGGTACATCCGGACTTTACGACTTCCATCAACTTTAATGCAATTTGTACAAATAATTCCGTGCGCAAGAACGCTCACAATATTAACCTTTTTTTTTTTAGCATAATGTCGAAACTTTTCCACTTAAACTACACACTGATACGAAAACCCATTGCGCGGCGTTGAAGGATGCGTATGATCTACCATCCAATGTACTCGAACTGGAAGCACCCATGCAAGTTGCAACCGTTTACCGCAGATGTTGAGCATCTTGACGCGGCACTCCAATCCTGAAAACTTTCCTGTTGGATGCGGTAAACTATCACATCAGCAGCAGAAACGGTAGCAGTGGAAGAATAAAAAAAAAAAACCCATCCCGTTCGTTCGCCACCGGTGCATTATGCAAGTCGGGGGGCGGCGTTGTCCGGGAAACGGAGAAAGAAATCACTCGTACGTGTACCGTGTGTACAAATTGCCATTCTTCAGCCCACTTAAACGTGAAAAGCTTGCAGCGCCGGTATGCAGAACGCGGGCTGGAAAAAGAGGAATCCCGGGCCCGGTGAGCAAGGGGAATGGCGAAGAAGTCGTCACCGTCGTCGCCGTTGAAATATCTTCAGATTTTGGATTGTCAGTGAAAAGCGGTCCGTTGCAAGCTTCTGGCAACGTACGAGAAGTTGTGGACAATGATATTTTTTTCTTTTCTTTTTTTGTTGCCTGCTAGTTGTGAGTTCTGCCGTGTGCTGTGTTACCCGTTTTACATCAAACGATTGGCCACTTGCTGTGGACGTTCGGGCGTCGGTTGTGTTACCGTTCAGAAAGAAAGCACAACACGCCTCACTTACCGACCGATCATTATTATCCTCTCCACTGTGCAGTGCGCTGTGCACGATGGGAGACCAGGGGAGGGGAAAACGTACAGAAACGTACCGATACATCTTACCGTGTGCCGACAGATGTTCCTCCTGGAAGTTCAGTGGTCAGCAAACGAAGACTGAGGCTTTTTGAAACTGTATAGACTTTAAGTTGTACTGAAAAAGCATTTGAAGAACTCGAACCGATTTAGACACAGTTCAAGACTAATTTCATGCTAATACAAGAAACCATTTCTGAGACTTCCTTCCGAAACACAATTTATCTTTTTATAACACTTAGTAAGTATTGAAGAGTTTCGATTCGATTCGATTCCGCTGCTTGTCGACCACTGAGGTAGAAAATCTTCTCCCTAGTAGCGAATGCAGAACATGCGGGACCGTTTTGCATATCTTCCCCCTTTTTTTTCTTCTCCCTCCTCCACATCCTCTCCCCAACCGCCATGTGAAGGATCCCACCGAGGACCGTCAAACGGGGAGCTGGGAGCTCGTCGTCAGTTCTTGTGACATTCCGGTAATTCGGTCGAATAGCAATAGCAATACGGTGCAATAGGACAACAAGGCATGCTGGTGGGAGAGTATGGCTCAATAGCACGCCCGTAGCTGTCCCGCACACATGCCCTACGATGCCACAACGTTCGGTTGGTGGTGGTGTTGGTGCTGCTGCTGGAACAAATCACATGGTGTGTTGCACGTTCTGTCACCGCAATGCAACGGCAAAAGCGTAGCCAGTATTTATGCCTTCCACACACCCAGCCAGCGAGCGCAAGTAAGCGCAGGGATTTTCGTCGATACGGAGACCGGCCGGCCGGTGCCGCATGTGCGAATGCGTTCGGTTGGAAAACTTGTTCCATTGAATGCGACGAAAAACCCCCTGACGACGACGACGACGACGACGACTTCGAGAGCTAACTTTATACCACCCGACAAAGGTGGTCCGAGCGATGAGCACCCGGGAGTCTCCAAGTCCGAGGAAGTTTTCGATGCGTTTTGGAATGGGCGTGTGGAAGACGACGATCGTACACGGGATGGGGACGGGATTCTCCAACCCCCGTGGGAAACTCGTAGGCAAGTCTCGTTGACGTGTTGAGGATTTCAGCAAAGGGGGCGGGGGAGAGCGTGCTGTAACTATTTTCCCTGACCTCCCTTCCCCTCCCCGGTGCCGGCGTTCTGGTGCTTGGTGCGATTTTGCATGTATCACCCGATGTGCGACACGGTGTGCATAAATTTTATCGGCAAAATCCCAACCACTCCACGGCGCCTCCACCGCCTTCGATGCTGTAAGAGGTTCGATTCGTTTGCCTGCTTGCTGGCGGACTGGCACAAAACATCCTTGTTAGTCTGATGGGATGCATTCCTCCCGGATTCGTCCTCCCGCTCGCCACCGACCTGCGATGAGATAAAGATAAAGATCATTCATTAATGCAATTAGATATATTTTATGTAAAATAGACACCTTCAGGAGTAGGAACATCGGACCGCAAGCGTACCGGCCGAAGCCAATCGGTACGTTTTCCACGCACACGGCCACATTTCCGTGCCGATATCCGGTGCAGCACTGCAAATGGGCACTTTGTATCGACGTGTGCCCAAGAATTGCAATATCACACAGCGTCGTCTCCTTGGGAATCTGGACCGACGGTCGTTCCCTCGCACCCGTATGTTTATGCAAAACGTAATCCGCAAAGCCCATTCACCAGAACACGACCATTTACCGCCCACCGTTGCCCCCCGGTTTCCCGGCGTCATGCTCCTAGGGCCCGATAAGGGCAGATGCAGCAAGTTGATGTTTATCTTCGTCTATTGATTAAATAATTGTAAATTTTGTGGCTTCGAGCAGTACGTGCCAAGTGGCGCTTTACCATGAAGACAGCGTTTGCCGGCAATTCCTACGGGAGAGCACGGCCAAAACCACGGGCAACAGGGGCAGCACCGCATCCTGCCATCCAATCCGTGACAGTTACACGAGCATATGCATGTAAAATTTCCGTCCCGTCGCTCGTCGGGCGCCGGGAAACCGACTTTAGCCTGGGCAAGGATTAACCGAAACGCATCCTGCGCTGCTTCGTTATCGGTAAACATCGATTATTTGTTTGTTTGCGTTTAACTCCCCGTCTGCAGCAGGCGTTCTGCTGGTGCGCTGTTGAAAATCCCAACCACGACGACACGAGTGGTGACGGGGGAGGGGAAAAATTAAACAAAAGTGACACGGCCCAAACCGCCCGCATGAGTGTATGTGAAGGCGCTTTTTTTTTTCGTTGTCGAAATTACGAAAACATAAATTTCCGACACACCACTTCACTTCGGTGCATCGGTCGCGGGTCTCGCCTGAAAATCGGTGTTGTTTTTAACATTGAGAAAATATGTACAGATCACTTGCGGCACCCCCGGCCGTCGGTGGGTGTAGGTTTTTCGGGAAGTTTGGAAGGACTTTTTTTTTCTCCACGTTTCGAAAACCTTCCAACACACGTGACGTACGCGGCCGGATGCAAACGAGTGAGGCTGGAGCGACGGTGAAGTGCTTCGGAACGGGAATCAAAAAGCGTTCGTTAGTGTGTGCACTCGTGAGGGAAAAACAAATTGCCTCTGCATGCGCAAGGGGGGACGGCCGGTCTTGCAAGGAACGTTCCCTTTTCGCTCACGGGTTTGGTGCATTACTTTTTGTTTTTGCTCTTTTGTCTTGCTTCACCCAGAATCCAACACGGCACGAGTCCGTCGAAAGTCATGCGGCAGAAGTTGTTCCTCGCACTCCGCGGGCGGTTCGGTAGCCAAAAGTGTTTGTGTAAAGATGTACGCTTCCGGGGCTACTCGAGCCGTGGCACGATTGATTCGGGCACATTGTGTTAGCACATTCATTCTGTATTGCCTGGTTTCTGTTAAGTAAACACTAATTGATAAATGGATCCGCGCGCATCGACCGATTCGAGGACTCCTTCGTGCAACTGCACATGATCCATCCCGCTGGGGCGTTTACGACGCGAAACGCACAAAATGTGCAAGCGTTTATGGGACGAGTATTAGGTCAGGGAAGAACTTTTTTTCTGCTCTGATCTAGAAGGTTTTGAAGTGATCAGAAACGTGTACGTTCGATCATCAGCGTAGCCTGAGACCAGGGAAGTGTTGTTTACGTGATAGTTTCATGTTCTTTACCCACTAAAGAACCACTAACTATTTATAATATTTGAGGAATATGAGCGATACACTCAAGGTTTCAACGTTTTGCTGAGTCTCAAAATTTAGTATCGTTTTTCAATAAATAAATAAATTTAGGTCGTGAAAACTTGTTTTACTGTGCTGAGAAAACGATTTATCTAGGTTACCAACCAGATTTAAATAATTGATTATAGGTAATTTTTAAGAGTACTGCTGATTGCATACTTTTAGGAGCAGATTAACACTATTTTTTGTATTTTTGTTCTTAAGGATTGAGTATTTTCTGCTAAAATTATGATTCTATTTTAAAATAAAGTAGTAAATCGACTCCTTAAAAATACTACAAATTCATCCGCACATTGTTTGGAAATTGGTTTAAAACGTTTTCGGGAGTATTTGTATGCTCCTCTAACGAAAAACTCTTCCAACGCTTTCTTGGCACTGCCAAACCTTGCCTTAATTATGGACGAATATCCTACGAGCAGACTTCTGCTTTATCGAATCGATACCAGAATTGATGCCTCCAGGGCGTCATCGACGTTAGGCATCTACCGTGTGGGTAAATATTGGTATACCAACGTACGTTCGCCCGAACATTCGTTGATTGTCTGCACCGAAGAACAGAAATGCGTACGATGCGTGTGTTTTTCCTCACCAACACAACCGCTCGCTGCGTGCGAAAGGGGTGGTGGGGAAACCCCGATAGGAAAATCTCTTTTAAATCTATTGCCCTGTGCGTTTGATTTCGATCGGCTGGAGGCATTCCGGCGCGCTTGGGGAAGGAAAAATACTGCTCCGTTTCGATACGTCACGATTCGGTGTATAATTTATGTCGGCATGCATCGACGAACCCGGGGCAGGGGCCGGTAGATTAATTATTAATTTTATCTAAACTAAACGTTTGCCGGTCCCCGGTCCCGAGGTACGGTTCGAAACCCGGTTCCGGCCGGTGCATGATAATACTTTTGCTTTGCACAACGCACCGTTTCGAACAAGGTTCGAAACGTATTGGCTCCGGGGGAATTATTGTGTCTTATCCCCGGATTTACGGCAAGGCTTTGGGCTCCTTCGGACGTATCAGAAACCACTCGCCCGGAACGAACCTTTCGGGTGAAATTTTGCTCCCCACCCGGACGTCGAGTGAGCTTCGGCGGGAGGGAAGGCAGACAGCCCGAACCCCAAACGCTCCGTGGCGAGCTTTCACGGAGCATGGAGAAGTTTAATTTACTCCTGTAATTGCTTCGTTGCTGTTTGGCCCGGCTGACATCGTTGTCGAGCTATCCATTTTTGATGTCGCCCGGTGGATGAGCTCCCAGTGTGGGCGTGGGGCGGTAACTCATTGACAACTCGTAATCGACCAAAAAGATTTCGTAGTCAGAAGTCGACCGAACGAGCGATCCCCGGGTTCCGGCGACTAATGGGATGTTTGTGGTCCGTGCGGGGAACGAGGGTGAGCAAGTAGTGTGCACGAAAACAAAAAAGCCGAACGTAAACCTCAAAACCCTTAAATCCCCCACCGTTTGACGGGCGAATCCTGACGACCGAGTGCGGACAGATGATGTCCCCCGTCGTCGGGGCTGTGTAGTTCCTTCCGTACCTCATCCACCGGCGAGCGCTTCGGGTCAACCACAGAATGTAAATTAACGATATTGCATTCACATGTCCATCAAATTATCGGAACAATTACCGTCGCTCGCCCACCGTGATCGGTGGGGCTTATCCCGCGCTCTCGCTGCTGCGGTCGAGCGGCAGCCACTCGACTCGACTGCAATATTCGCAAACGCGCCTCCAAACACCCGGACCCTCCCCCCTCCCGCTTGTCCCAGCTCCGATGCGTGCGTGCATACTATCAATTAGATTAAATTAAATTAAAGACTTGAAGTGGCGCTCGGGAACGCACGCTGTTCCGGGCAAAGTACCGCGGCGGGCTGGATTTCGCATCCCCCCAAAAACGAGCCGACGTTTTCCCGACGCGGCGGCTTAACATAACCGTCCGCACTCGGCCGGGCTCTCGCCACCTGAAAAGCAATTTGCGTTAATTTATAGCCCCTGACAGGAAACTGCAACTGCTCCTGGACCCCAAAAGAGCCCTGATCTGCCTCTTCTTGGGGGGGTAGGCGCACAAACGCAAAAAGCGATTGACGGTCGAATGGCGACGAGGATGAGGCTTTGGTCCTTGCTCTTGACGCATCCCAGCCCGACAGTTGTTGAACGACGGCAACGGTACTTGGCAGGAATTCCCATCCTCCTGCACACGTCCTACCGGGCCTGGGAAAAGTGGAACCTCTTCACGCCGGTGACGATGTGTGTTTGCATTCCTCGTTTGTTTTTTTTTTTCTTCTTTCTTTGCACTCGACATCCCCCAGCATCTAAGCCACACCGGAGTGCAATTAGATGATTACTGGGCAGGACTGTGTGAATGATTAAAGCGGTTGGCTCAGCTCAGCTTGGACGCACGCTGGGACGAGCTGAACTCCCGGAACGTCCAATGCCGCACTGGACGTAAGTCTGCTAAGTAAGCATGCAAAAACCACCTTCCGAGTAAGTGTCTTAAATGGCAACAAATTGCAACGCATCTCGTTAATGACTCCCGTCCGTGCATGGGAGTTGAGATTTAAAGCGTCCGTCGTCTCTTCCTGCGCTGGTGCGGTGACATTTCGTGGAGGTTCCTGGAGGTAGCTGGGTTTTTTGGGCCACCAAAGATTCGGATATGGGTTTTTACGCTTTGATGTCTGCAAGGAGGGTCTGCTTTTAATGAACACGTCTGCTCATCCTTTTAACGGTTCCTCCCCCAATTTTCGGCCCTCCCAAAGTGCATTAGCCAATATCCGGCACGGCAATATGTCCGCACGGGGGATCGGCGAACGGATCTACGTGGGAAGATGTGCTTTCATGTGGCTCGCTGCACTCGCTTCCACTTACGCCGGTGCGTTTGTGTTTTTTTTTTTTTTTTATGCAACGACCTGTGGACCGTGTGTGTGATGTCGCGCGTAAATGCGTTCCCGGATCACACGCACCAGTGCTTTGATCAAGCCGCGCTCGGAGCCGAACACATCGCGCCACGTGGTGGGCGGTTTTCTGTTCGTTTTTTGTTTTTTTTTTCTTTCGCCGTACTTCCGGCGCATGAAATTCGATTAGCCCGGGTCGGGTTTGCACCGGTGACGACACGAGCTCGGTCCGTAACCCACCCACCAACGGATGATGCAACTCGCTACGGGGCCAGGTGCCAGGTGTGAAAGGTGAAAAACGAAACCGTACCGGCATTGCACCACGTCGGACGTCATCCAGGTCCCGGTGGCCGGTGTCGGAGTCAGTCAGTCAGCCAGTCAGCCAGTCAGTCAGTCAGTCAGTCAGGCAGTCAGGCAGTCAGGGCAACAGAAATCTAATGTTGGCTCGGTGTGTGCCATTAATGGCGCAGTACTCTCGAGGCCACATCCAACCGCGTCGCTAGGCACACATTTCGTTACTTCGTTTCTTCCGGAACGAACGCTAGACCACGTCACGTCAGGCACGC
>JXWZ01001405.1:0-11066 GCA_000956215.1 Anopheles farauti No. 4 | reverse complement strand
GTCGTCGTCGTCGTGGTCGCAGGAAGGTGTTAGCAGTTCGCATGTTTCCCTGCATCACGCGTCACTGCAAATACACCTGCACGAACAATAAAAGCACTTTCTTCCCGGCCCCCATAACCCTCGGCCGCGATCGTATCGATCGCAAATCAGGATTCAAAATTTCATCATCCATTTTGTTTGACGGGGGTTTTCTTTTTTTTTGCGGTTGGCTTTGAAACCGAACCGGCGGAAGATGCATATAACAAGCGTTGCGAAATTGGCATTGCTTTGTCCGCAACACGAGCGGTTCCCTTCACATGGCTGTGTAACATGCCAGTGGTTTCTCATTTCCATACGCATACGAGATGTTTTATAGCGCGTTCCCTTTGCTACCTTTGGGAATTCACATACACACACACGGTGTTTCGGAGGCTCTCTCTGTGTCACGCTTTTGGCGATGAAATGATATTTCTTCTTCCAACATGACACACACCGCGCATGATAGGGAAAATAGACCATTAAAAAGGCTACGAAATAATGCCAATATAAATAATAATAAAAATTCGATTTCCGATTGCGCAATCAGGTGCGAGCGAGCAGTTTTGGCGTGCGAAAATGCCATATTTCGGTCGTCGGTCTGGCGAAACGGCGGTGTGTCTGTATGGATATGTGTTGCACCTTTTGCTCGAGGGATTCCGACGATGCTACATCCCAACCACCAACCAACCGTTTTTCCGGTGCAGCATACGATGTTGGCAGCCCGGCTACGGCTTTAATATGTAATGGGGTTCAGGCTTGCCTGGCATGGGCTTATCCTTTTTCTCGCGCTCTCTTTCATATGATAATTCAGGTGCAAATGTTATCCTCCTTGGCAGCAGAACACACTTGTGTGCGCACCCGAGGCCTACGATTGCCAGACGAACCAGAATATTTAAACGAGCGGCGAAGCGGCGGGCCATCGGGGAGGAAACGCTCGTAAAAAAAAATTTAAATGTTAGAAAGTCCCGGACTAACGAGACAATCTCTGTGTGGTTCGTGTACTTTCGTACGATTATTGCGGGTTTTTTATTGCATCAAACGGAAACACCAAGAACGAAAGGTCCAGGTGAGCGGGTGAGCAGAAGTCGACCTCCATACCGACTACCTTTATCATTGTGTAATCCACTCCGATTCGAATCCGGCGGGAAGATAAAATGGGGATCACTTTCAAACGACTTTGTAAAACCCTTCTTTTCTCCGTGACCTATTTTTTTTGCCCCCTCCCCTGGCAGGGGGTGGCAACAGGTGAGCTTCGGACATAACCGGGCAGGCAATCGGTGGAAACTTATTGACGCATTATCGTTTCACGGCTAGCCAAGAAAACCGGCCATCATGCTCGGCAAACGGCGAACGGTGGTGCATGTAAATCGATCGTATTGCACAGTTTCAATGACGTCGGTGCAACCTCACCGCGAAAGATGGCCGGCAGACGATAGTGTACGAAAAAAAATTTAAATATAATAGGCACCGTTGCGCCACCATTTATCATCACCACCGTCGTCATCGTCATCGGCTTGCAGCTAGCTTGCTTGCACCTCTGCATTTTTGCCGTTTTGGCAAACGCCGAAAACTGCAAGCCAAGCACTAATCAGCCAAATATCGATTGGCCTGGTGCCCAAAGCCGTCGGCACGGGAAGTTGGGTCGTGTCTTCACGACGAAAGTCTTAACCTTTCTTCGTTCAAGGCAACGGGGCATTTCGGGAGTGTTGGTTTTCGTACGGTGGGACAGGAAATTGGGGTAATCGGTATGTGTCAGTTTTAATTGTAATTTCATTCTATTTTCCTCCATGGTGCACCGAAGGGAATACGTGCTCCGTACCGTGCCGTGTTGTCGTGACTATTTTAAACTTTACCTTCCTTACCTCTCCCCAAAACAGTGTAGCCCTCGCCATAGCGTTGGAGTTCGGAGCCCGAAGCAACAGAGCGAGAGCTCAAACCGATGCTTCCAAGCTGCACCGGAGCTGTCAGAGGGAACGGTAGGAACGTGGGGAGCTCGTTTCCCAACCCCAACCCGTACTGTACGGTTGGATAAGCGACATCGATTTTTCATTACGGTAGCATTTCCGGTAGCTTATTCGTGTGGCTTTCGAACTGGTCCCGATCGGTGTGGAGTGGGTTGAAAATCCGGAATCTTGATGGATGTGGAGAAGCTCAGAAAGCAAAGGGCAAAGTTGCCCGACCCAAAATGTTGCGACTCATCATACAACATGCTACGCTGCAACTCCTCCTTGGAGTTTCTCCCTTTTTTTTATCCTTTCCTAAAAGTCACAAAGACAAACCGAAGGAGTGTGTTTGCAATTTAAGTAATTATCCCATCCTCCATCAGTGTTTACCGAATGTGCCCGCATTGGAGTAATCTTAAAGCTCGCTGGAAGAAAAGCGTCATGGCTTTATCAAACTTTATCCAGTTGGATATAAATGGATCGTGGGCGCTTGGAAAATCGATCTTTTCTGTTGCAATCACTGCTTGGTTTTCAAAATACCCCGTAATGAAACCCATTTGGTAGGAGAAAAAGTTATCGAACTTGGCCGAGCTTCAACAAAGCAACCACCATCGGAATGCCCACCCGGTGGAGCTTTCTCCCCGGCAGTTCGCCCTGGAAAAGCACTTCCGAGCAACCGAACCGGGGGTTGGTTTCAGTGTGACCTGCTCGTTATCGAAAAAACATGCCATCCGGAGCATTTTAGGCTCCCAAAGCTCCCAAAGCTCGATCGGTCTCGGCAATGAAGGCTACTCCATCCAGCAGCAACCGGGCAGCAACCCTCCTCGAAGCAGGCGCGCACGCTCTCGGGCGCGCGCGTGTGTGTGAACGAAACGAAACGAAACCGGGGGAGCAACCGCGCGCGCACGCGAAGGAGAAAGCGAAACCGACGAATTTCATCGCGGACACCTTCTGCGGTGCTGCTCGCTTGGGAAAAGTAGAGCATTGTTGTGGATGTCGTCGCCGGCTTTTGGACCGCCGAAGACGTCCGGATTCTCTCCGGACCCGTTCAGGACACGCATGACGGCGTGCGTCTTCTTTCCGGTGTGTGCCTGTGTGTGCGGACGAACGAAACGGTGTTCATATGGAGCATCTTCTGCTTGCGTCATGGCGTTATCGCCGGGCGTAGGCGCCACCCCCACACCCGTGCGCACTCGCGCGCCGATTGGCCGGATGACGAAAGTTCGCTTTCGATGACCACCACTAAACTCGATATGCCAACACCAGGAGCGCATGAGCGGGCGAGAGCTGCTCCAATTCCCCACACCGAAAGGGGAGCGCGTGGAAGTATTGTAATCGAACCGAGATCGCTCTTCGACTGGGGCCGAGTCATGCGAAGCGTTGGAGCACCTAGTGCGCCTGGTGGGTGAAGCGAAACTGACACGAGACTAGCCGATCGCCGCCTGCTACACACGCCTGTTGTTCGTGCTGTTCTCCGGGTGGTTTTTGTCATTTTCTCTGGAGTCATAAGAGCCGGTTGAACCGCAATGGCGAGACGTGTCGCTTGCTCGGGCGACCCTCGGTGATGTGATGCGTTCGTAATTGCTGTGAAAATGGCTAGGTGTCGTCCGTATTTTTACCGGACCGAACGGTGTCACGGCAATTTATGGAGAGCAAAAATAATTCGAAAACTACTTTTCTAGTTTGCTGAACGACATGTTTTTGCTAAAATTTCAAGCAAAATGACGCTCGCCCATAATACATTTTATTCTCAGTAGCAATCGATTTACTTGTTTACCGCCAATTTCACCGCAATCGGCGGCCAGACCGGTGACCTCCGTTGGGGCCGTGCGCGATCCTCCGATCCTGGTGGTTTCGTGTAGATGTTACGAGACATTTTGTTTTAGCCGGGGCAAAAACCACCACCACCTTCTAGGGGGAGGGTTGGTGGCGTAACTCTACTAGAAGATGTCGCCCGACCTAAGATGGCCACCCGGAGTCGAAGATGGCGACGGTTTTCTTCCCCGGCAGCAGGAAAATAAAACATGGTGGATGTTAATCGTACAAAATAAAAGAATTGAAAAAAAAGTCTCCATTTTCGCAGTCGGTAGGATTCGAACCTACGCTCCCAGAGGGAATCTGATTTCTAGTCAGACGCCTTAACCGCTCGGCCACGACTGCTTATTAATTGGTGGACTGCTACAGCACAACATAAAACGGCAGCATCAACTCGCGACACTCGAAACGGATAATGCACACTCGCTGTAAGTGCATTCGTGAAGAGATCATTCGTTTCAAGACGTGAAGAAACACAACAACGTTTTGCTGTTTTTTTCTTTCTCACCCTCGATCAATGTACCTACGCTAACTCCCCTCCCCAGCAGTGCAACGAATGCACTCGCTTGCATCGCACACCCCACTACGCGTCTTGAAAATGCGCTAGCACAACCGTACCGCCACGATCGCCTGATCTCTTGGTAGAAATGTTGCCGAAACATAATATTCTCGCGGTTACCAAATCACCCGCGGTGAGAAGGGCCTCGGTGGAAACTAGTTTTATCGTTTCCCTTTGCGTCGTTTAAGGGTGAAACTAC
Source organism: Anopheles farauti No. 4 (assembly GCA_000956215.1). NCBI lineage: Eukaryota > Metazoa > Arthropoda > Insecta > Diptera > Culicidae > Anopheles > Anopheles farauti No. 4. The sequence goes on along the minus strand of JXWZ01001405.1, from coordinate 6,532 downwards.
TCGCCTTTTAGAACAACCTTCCCCTTCCCCGACCGCCTCACGCCTGCTTTCGCCGGCCGATAGTTTGTTGCACTTGCACTCTACCTCCTGCATCGCATTGGCGCATAGTGGCAGCGCGACTCCCGCGTGGTCGCAACTATCACGCAGCCAGGCTGCGCCGCGAAGGGCCACGGATCCGGTATCGTTGCGTACAAAGTTGCAGCCACTGCCGGGCGGCCCTTAGCGCAACGACCAAAAGGGCCGCCCGGCAGTGGCGAACCGATGGAGAATGTAGTTCGAAATAATAAGTAAGAATGCATCGGAGAAGCATCGTTAAAGGGATAGTTAACGCGTCGGATGCATCGCGCCAAAGTGCATCGTCGCCCTGTGAGAACGGCGGCGCACACAAGCACATCCGTCGTACTCACTCTTGCTCACGGGCGTGAGCGTGAGGAAGACAGTAAAGTGAGTCGGGGCGTTAGCGCGCGCTCGCATGCTCTCGCTACGACGATGTGCGTCTGCTCCTTAGCTGGTACCAACCGTCCCGAGCGAACGAGGAGGTACACCCGACGAGCACGATGATGGCGAATCACGACGAAATTCACTCGCCCCGGTGTACCGAGATGAGTTTCGCGCGTAAATTTCACAGCCCCGCACCAGGGTCGCATGATTGTAGCAGGCCGCGGCGGCTGATTGGCTCTGCTTTAGCGTCAAGTTCAGTGTCACTCGCACTCGACACTCGCGGCCTGTAGAAGCCGGAGCCGGCCGGTGCTGGCCATGGTCGTGGCCTCATTTCGTGGCCGCTTTTGTGTCAGGGCCGCGCGGGCCCCTCACTCGCTCAGCTCGTCGTGGTCGTTCTCCGTTCGGTTGTTGTTGGTGCCGTTGGTGGCGGCGGTTTATTTCACTTTCGTTTTCTTGTTCCTGCCGTTCGCTACTCAGCGGCCAGGGCGGCAGGTTTCGCAGCAGCTGCCTGCAGCCCGCTTTGATGGCTGGCCACTGACGGTGGCCGTCGCTGGCTGCGGTCGTGGCCATGCGCGCACACGCCGTCAATGACATGGCAATGTCCTTGGACGGAAAATGATGAAGATGTACCAGGGCACCATGCCCTCCGGCAGGCGACGTTCGCTCGAGAGGGCAATCAACTCGGCGCGCTGTCGCTGTTGCGGCTCAACGCTGTGTGTGTGAGAGAGAACGCGTATCGGCTGTGGGAACGAGACGGGAAATACCAGGCGTTACCATAGTGATTCATTACCGTTCCAATCCACCCAGCGGTAACGTAATGGTTTTTCTTTATGAGAAATCATGACGGTAATTTAACGATTCAGTAAGATTTCTCAAATAAAAATAATACGATTTTTGACGTGAAGTGATTCAGGTGAAATTACATTGAAAAATCATATTGAGTATGATTCGTTCCTGCAGCGGGAAGTGTTCGTAGTGTTGTTTAGATATTGGATTATTTAGGAACGTTTAAACAACATATTTAAATTGATTCCCTGCTTTGGCTTCCTTGCAAAGTATTTAAATTTGGCACCCTTTGTTTCTATCAACTTCATCATCCTCGCCGTGCTCGAGGACGAATCCTGCATTCGATGCGATTACACTTTTTGACAACATTAACTCAACACGCACGCAGGCGCACGTTCGAATGTCCTGCATTCGTCGCTGAAACACCCCACCTGGTGTGATAATTTTAATGTCCTCTTTATCGCGCATGAAGGGGGCAGCAGAGCGACACATTGCCATTAATTATTGCACATTTGTGGGTGGTTTTTTAATCATCGATCAGCCTCAGCCCGCTTAATGATGACGCACTGTCTCGTTTTCGCAGCCGCGTTCGGTTGAGCGCAGGGAGTGCAATAAAGCGTGCGGATGCAGTTTCGCCGGTGTCCTGTTGCACCGTTCGCATGCAGTCTTGGTACCGATGTCGCAATGCGAAGAAGTGCGCGATTTGTCTTCGCCACCGAGAAGTGGCGGCCGTGTTTCTTGGAGACGAGCGCGCTGCAACCGGCCACCGACAGCCGAGAGCGAGATTTCTTACGAAATTCACCCACCGCCAGAGGGGCGAGAACCGTGCAGCCGTTACGAAACCGAGTGGCGCTTTGCGTGTGTGGTGCTCGCGTTCACACGAACCACATGTTCGATTCCGAAATGGACTTACGCGGCAGCCAGGCTCGGCAGGAGGTACATACCGTCAGCGTCGGCGCTCGCTACCAGCTGCTTGCTGTCGACGCGTCAGACGCGTGAGCGAGAGGTTGTGATTGGTTCGTTCGCGACAACACCATCATCGCCACTCGTTGGTGGGGAACGAAAGCAACCGTTGCCCGCGGCGTGACGTCACGCGTGTGCTCTGCGCGCTCATGCGCCTCCCGGCAACATTTGTATGCAAATTATGATAGAATTAGAATAGGGCTTCAGAACGCGTGGAGATTTGATCGAATCTGCTTTGTTCGAATCACCCCCGTGGGTATCGGTCACACTGGGTTGTGGATGGTGTTCGCGTCGGACAGAAAAAACGATCGTACGTAAACAGAAAATACTTTACTTATAAAACAAGTAAGATAAGGGCGAACTATTTTTTCAATGAAATTAAAAAACCAGTTCGTCGAATGTTTGCTTTATTTTTCAAATACAAAATTTGGATACTTTGTCCAACGTTGTTTTCTCTCCCAATATGCCGCCGCCCGTACTGTTAGAACTTAGACGAGCCGAGACGAGTTGGCCTGCTCCGTGTTATTGGTTCTTGTTACTTCGGTTCGTATTTTTGCTGGAAAAATGAGTCCACATCCCCTCGAGGTTGCCAGCAGAACCGACCGGGATTCGACCGTCGGTATCCGCTTGCGGACCGCTGGCAACACCTGACCGCAGGGAACGCCAGGTTCATCCCGTCGCCCCGTCCGTCTCGAACCGCACCAGGATGACCTGCTCTGGAGAGTCTGCGCGCGCTTTTGGACGCAGATTCGTTCTTTTTCGTCCGAATTTTCGCTGAAAATGGACTCCGATGGCTGACGACGACTCTTCCGCGTTGCTACGCGCACCACGCCACGACTCCTGGTCGGGGTTCTGGTACGATAAAAGAACGACCCGGCGTCGTCGTTGCCACGGCAACGTCTTGGAAGAAGTACTCCTCGCACCGGCCATCCTAGTGCCCTGGTAGCGTTACCCCAACGAGACAATAGTTTTTGGAGAAATCGGAGGACCGCCTCCTGCCGATTCTGGCCACGCCGCCGGCCGCTTCTTCGGCGGTGAGCATGAGAGAGCGAGCGCGTTTGTCGCTTTTCGGAACGGGTCCAGATCGAGTCGAAATAGTACGAAAAATTTCACAAATCCCACCCGGCTCGCATGCACACGGTAGGCTGGTTCCCATGCCAACGAACGCCGCGACTGCGCACGGTTGCTCCGGGTCGCTTGTTACGCTTCTTAAACCGAGCACAGGAAAAGGTGCTGCCAAACCGGTGCGACGGGTGCTCCCGCGCGAATCCTGTGTTCCCGTTAGATTTGGCTCCTAGAGAAAGAAGATGGATTTTTTAAAACGTGCCGCTTTATTTCACGTGCTGCTCGATCCAATCGATAAAGTAGGCGACGCCGGTGAATATGTTTGGTCGGAAGGGTGTGGCGCACGGAAACGGACCCCAGGAGACGAGCCCGATCAGGACGGGTTCTTCATCGCGCTTCGTCGTCACCAACGGTCCACCGGAGTCGGCCGAACAGGATGACTGCGTTCCATCCTCCGGTCCGGCACATACGTTCGTTTCCGCGAGATGGCTTACATCGTACCACAGCTGCCGGCATTCGCTGTACTCAACGAGCGGAAGAACGACTTTCTGGAGGTCGGCGCGTGTGGAGAATGTGAAACAAAAAGGTTGAAAGCTAACCGAAACGCGGCAGGCACTCTGCCCGGGTGCTACTTACCCTCAGCGTGTCGGGATACTTCGGCACAAGGGCTGGCGTAACGGCTCCCCAACCACTCACAAGCCCACTGCCGTGAAAAGATTCATTCATCTGCGGCAATCGCACCGGTTTCACGTTCTCTCCCAGCACGAACGGCTCTGCGACCCGAACCAGTGCGATGTCGTACGGACACACGGTCCCACAGTACCGCTCGTGGACGATCATCTGCTCCACTGGGCGCCGTTGATTTACCTCCTCCCGGTTCGTGATGTTATGCGCTCCGGCGACCACTTCCGCGAATCCATCCGCCGTGTAAGCCGCCTTGCAGTGTGCCGCGGTCAGAATCCAGCGCTCGGTTACGAGGGCACCACCGCAGAAGTGCATCGGTTTAATCGTTTCGTTATTGTAGTTCCACTGCAGTGACACTTGATAAGGTAGCTCGTGGGGAAGCGCATCCTCACCGCCGATAATCCTGTTCACTGGTGGGTGGGAATCGAACATTAAGAAGAAGCGTGCGAGGGGGGAGGGGACCTGAAGCAACTACGTTTAAATCCTCCTACCTGTGGCTGCAAATGCTACCGGCAGGGTAACGATAAGAGACGCGCACCAAAACACCGCCAGATGCATGGTGGATGCCGGCAATCGAAGCAATGATGTGGTTCATTTGTGCTATTTTCCTATTTATACAGGGCGTTGTTGGCATCAAGTGGCCAACTACCCCCCAGGGGGATTAAATGGAACAAGAACTGGATCGAGAGGATTTGCTAAATCTACCGTTACAGGGTTACGAGGGCGCAAGTAAGGGAAACTTTTCAATCGCACCTGAGGGAATATTTCAAACGGTGGCGGGAAAGGTTCAAATAGTGTTTTTTTGCCAGGAACAGGAACATTCTTGGTTTCTGGATATATATTCTTTTTTTTACATCCTTCATGCTACGCAAGAGCCATAAATTTTACAAATAATGAAAGTGATATTGAAAATAAAATATGATTTTAGGAATATTTTTTCAAAACCACGAAAAAGTTTATGTAGGAAGAAAAAAAAGTGTTCATTTCATTTTCTCATTTCGGAAGAAATCCATTCACATCGCCTCATAGGTGGATTCGGATGGCGGTGGCCCGTAGAGTCACCTATCGCTTCGCATACCATACTGCTAGCAGATCGAGTCGAAAAATGGAAACCAGTTCGCAGCACCGGCAGGAGAGTAACATCTTCACACGTCGTCGTCGTGTGTGCGTGAAAGGGGAAGAACGATTGGAATTGGAAACGAAAACCGGTCGGCTGGTTGGTTGGCTGGCTGGCTTGCTGGCCCTCAAAGGGGAGGGTGTTGAGTATGGCCCACACGAACTAACCGGCCCGGTCCAAGGGATGGTCTTTGGCGTCGGGTGACGTGGAAGTGATGGTGGTGGTGATGGACGACGCACGATCGGCAACCAGCCGGCGGTCGGTCGGTGGGAAAAACATTCCTCCACATGCGCCTGCTACACTGCTACGATTTACGAAATCTCGCGAGCTCCGGCCCCAACAAACGGACTGGGGAGCATCGTCATCATCGTCGTGGTCGTCGTCGTGCTTGTGGTGGGGGTTGCCGGTTTCTTCGTTTTTTGGGCAAGAGTGTCGAATTTCAGACGACGCCCTTGTCACCCGGCGGTGGAGAGGGTAGTAGCGCTTACCGAAACGCAAAGTTTGCCAAAAAGTCCGTAGTTTTGGGGAACTACAATTTTTGGACCTTTCACGCACTGTTTGCACCGAATGCAGCGCCGGTGGGTGCACCGACAGGAAATGCACCCGTTGGGGGAGGGTGTCGTTGTCGACCAGGTAGGGGGTGGCGACGGTGGCCGAATCTCATTATCTCAGTTTCAGTTTTCTACATTTTCTTCAAAAATTTTATCCAACGTCACAGGAGAAGATGGTTTTGGGCAGGTGGCTTCGGTTTTCGCTCGCTCGCTGGGGTTTTATTTTTCGGGGTTGTTGGCCCACACATCGTCGTCCAAACAAGCAGCAGCAGCGGCGGGAGGTGGAAAGGCGGAGAACGCAAGCGCCCCATGCAATCGAGCGTGCGAGCGTGCGAGCGAGCGAGCGAGCGAAGGAAGGGAGAAGAAAGAGAACGCGAGTGCGGGCACGTGGAGAACTTGCGCACACCGTCGTCGTCACCGTGGCCGGCCAGTGCGGAAGCGCGTTGGTGCGTTACGACGTCTCGCATTGTGGGGAAATACCGCCCGCCGCACAAGCAAAAAAGGTTGATGCATCGTCCGAAGGTTGCCGGCGAGCGGGGCGTAGTGTGCGGTGTTTTTCTGTTCGAATCGCTCAAAATCGCTCCGTTCGATTTTATTGCTGCTAGCGATTATGTTTATTCTAGATGCAATTGATGCATCATTTCTTGTTGCTCCTGATGAATTAGATTAACACTGCAAGATGGTGCCCCTCTTTTCGCGGTTTCACCGGTTTGCCTTTTGTGTTGCCGTTTCGCGATACGCGCATACACCGACCGTTGCCTCGCCCCATTGCGTCGTCATGCCACGCCGACGCGGGACCATATGGTTTCGCAGGCGGCATTCTCTCGCGGGGTGTGTGCATGCTTCCGGCCCAGTTTCGCTAGCGCATCCTACGCCACCACCTGGGGCCCTGGTAAAATGGGTAAAATTTTTGTTGAAATACCAT
>JXWZ01001404.1:0-18340 GCA_000956215.1 Anopheles farauti No. 4 | reverse complement strand
AATAAAGAAACGAAGATAACGAAGATAACGAAGACAGCGGCATCTGTTTCCCTTCTCGGCGAGCACGTGTTTGTCTGCGAACCGCACCAACCGCACAGTTACGAAAGGAATCGCACCGAGGGAAAGGTTTTAATTAATTTTCCATCGTCACCCGTGGGCTACTTTGCAGAGTCACCCACTCGGCTGATTGGATTTAAGCTCACCATCAACACGTTCTGCCAACGGGGTTGAGAAAGGTTCTTTTTCGCGGTAATCGGGCTTTCAGACATGGAAAAAAGGTGCATCAAAAACATTTGACCTAATTTTCAATCATTCATGCGTATCTCCATGGAGACGCCTGGTGCACGACCGACTTTGCATGCGAACAGAAAAAAAAGAAGCAATCACATTAATCCATTCGACCAGCGGCTGTTTCAAAACCACCTAGCTTGATGTAAATAAAAAACGAATTTAAACCTCGTCACAAGCATTTACTTTCACGCCCACTCCAGCGTAAAAACCACGTGCTCAATTGTGTTTTTCTCCAGCCTAGCTTGGCGAATTTGGATGAGTGGATATTGAAATGAATAGCTTCTTCTGCAGCGAACAACCCCAGCGGGACGATTGCTTACCCAGCGTGGGTTCTGCTGCGTACACAAAAGTCAAGGTATCAAAAAGCGTTCCACGTAGCACTTTCTACCGGTGACGAGCATGAAAGGAGAAGGGCGTCACAACGTCACGAATGGCTAGTGACGTCATCTCGGTTATCTACGCCTGCTGCGTTTGTAACCGCACGAACGCTCCACAGCCTCGTTGGGTGACGTTTACCGAGAACGAGAGAGAGAGAGAGAGCAGCGATAAACGCGTTGTTATCTCGCGTAGGTGCATACAGTATCATGTTTTCTTTGTACGTATATATGTATATATTTTTTATGTTGAAAATTGCCACTTCTCAATTTTTATCCACTGCAGGAAACAATATCGCCAATTTCTTCCGAATACATGTGCACGAGTAGCGAGCACGAGGTAGGACATAAAGGAACTGGCTAAAATGCATCCATCGCTATCTGAACCGAAGCGAATAAGCAAACACAATAATCTAGCCCAGCCAGCCGTGTCACGTGCGGTGCGAAAGCTGCTGCGAAGGCACCCACGACCAATCGTAACCAAATCTTCAACCACAATACACGCTCCCGTGTTGGAACCGGACGGACGGATGCATCGAAAACGTGCTCCCTTTGTTTAACGATACGGCACATTCGGCGCGTATCACTCGGTCTCATTAGTCCTTAATCCCTGCCGGACCTGCGAGCCGCCCCGAAACGCATGCGTGCTGCGCAGGTGAGTGTGATTAGTTTCCCGATCAGTTTACCGTATCCGTTCGTTTTGAATGCTTCATTTACCCGAACGGACGGAATGCGGTCGTGGAATTGGATGGGGTAAATAAACCAACCATTTGGACACACCGGATGGCGTCACTGGCGGGATGGGTTTATAATGTACTTCCACTTCCCGGAACCGATGGCCGTGTGACGCCACGTGAAATAGACATGCTCCTTAAATGGCCACCGTCAACGCTCATTCCAGAGCCCATTACTCACTGGCTGATTTTGTCTCGGTGTCTTCGCATTTCAATCGAAACCGAGATGAATCGAGAAAGTTTAAAATAACAAGAAAAAAAACCAAATCAACCTCTCCACCCAGATCAAACGGATACCACGGGCCGGTTCGAAAATAAACCCGCCCGAGTGGAATGCCGTTTCGGTGTTTGATGAGCTCGAAAATAAAAGTTGATCAACATGTCTTCAACACCCGGCCGCCGATCATCGTTTTGATTGTGGAATGTTTTCTGAACGACATGGTTTTCTCTATACGCCATAGTACGCCATTGTTTCCGGGAGGAAGAAAAATTCTACCATAGTCTTCTACGGCTCACCTGCGGCTTTATTTGCGGATGTGTTGAAATATGTGCATGCCTATGATAAATCGCCCCGCAATGATTCCCCTAACGATGCTGTTGGCTACGCATTCCTCAGGCGCATTCTTCGCAAAAAAACAGAAACAGTGGAAGAAAGCAGAAAACCCCATAACTACGACGTAGTTTGGATAGCGTTTTTTTCTTTTTCTTCAACTTCGGCCGCGACATCCCGGCGACAAATGTGGCTTTTCGGTGGGCGAAATTTATGCGAATACCATAAACATAAACAAACGCACCCGGTACCGGGTTGTTCAGTGCTGGTGCAGTTTTTTTTTACCATCGTTTTCGTGAGCCCCGTCAAACACGCGACAAAATTACACTGCGCCGCGTTGTGTTTTGCTCTCCGTTCGCGATCGTTCGTTCGTGTGTAGGAAATTCCTTGCGATAGAAGCGACAACAAAAACCATCGTCATCAAACCGAACGGGCCCCCTCTGAAGCAGAAGGCAGCACATTAAAACCGGGATGAAAATGTACATTTTAACCGGATTATGGTGCTATTTTTGGAACTCATTTCGCTCTTCAATAAAAAAAAAATTACGGTGAGAAGGACAAGATTGTACTTTACTGAGAACAAGAGACAAAAAGAAATGGTTCGTATCGTTGTTCTTGTTAAGGAACGGTCGATCGCATTGTCGTGGATGCTTCCCCGGCAGCATTTCATCCGATCGAGTCATCATTCTATCAGCTTGTTCAGGCCGACATCTCTTTCCCGACACTTGCCGTAAATTGGACGAACCACTTCACACCTAGCGATGGAAAACATAAACCGAACCGAAAACACGATAGTCGCCGATGTGCGCAAACATTCGCAACCACGGCACATGCCAACAATTTCGCACCGTATCATGCTCGCATGTGTCATCACCTCCTTATGTTTCGAATTGACCGATCGGTGGACAAATATTTGCAGAGAAAAAAAAAACGAAACCCAACAAACCGCCTGTCAACGACCGCATCGTTATTTTTTAGGACCCAATCAAATCTATTTCACCCGACCGGCATCCGATCAAGCCGCCTGTATCGATGGCAGCCAGCCAAGTCTACTCGGACTAGTAAGTTCCGGCATCTAGCAGTATATTTTTTTTTTGTACTTTTCCAACCCGAAAGGGTGTCCAATCGTGTGAGGAAACAAATTATTCCGCTGGGGCGGCCATTAACCTAGTTTTTGGAGCAGTTTTGGCAACTTCAGCCAAAGTTTTTGGCCACTGAATTTTGGCGTGTGCGTGTGCCATGTTAATGGTTGTTTTATTGGGAAATAATGTCTGTTTGCTAGTGAGATTTTAACACGGCTGAGAAACATTGCGGCGTAATATGGAAGCCAATACCCTGCTGTTGGTAGTAGAAAGAAGCAAATAAAACGATTAAGTTTGTTCCTCTCTTGGCGTTTGGATCGAGTCAAGTTTGGGAAGTGGGGTCAAATGTTTTAACGACATTTTTCAACCACACGAACCAACCAAGTCTGTGAATATGGTACGATGTTTTCAAATCTATAAAATATCTTTTCTGATCTACATTTAACTGATGTTTCTTAACAACAAAATTTATGAAAGAAACAATTTTACATTTCAGTCATATGATTTTTCACGTCAGAAAAAAATGTTAATGCGTAAAAAATAAGGAAATATTATTAAATTCCATTTTTCGAAAACCGAAACAAAACGTCGTTGTTAATACATTACACCGGATGATTTCAACGTCAGGAAGTTAAACAAACATCCATCGCACTGAAAGCACGAAACCCCGGCAAAAATATAATGCACTTTCAATCTCTCCTCGGTGTAATAACTTCTGTCGCAGCACACAATAAGGAAACCCTTTGGCGCTCATCCCGTGGGTGGAGACACATTTTCAAAACGTAGTGCACACCGGAAGTGAACCGTCACCAAAGCCGGATTGAAAATTAAATATTGCTCCACGCGCTAAAGCACAGAGTCGAACACATTCATCCGCTGCTACTGCTTCTGCTGCATTTGAAAATGTGAACACGATTTGTCATCTCGGACGCTTTGTTTTTGTACCGGGGTGCACACAGCTATTCCTAACGCCGTCCCGTAAGTGCAAACAAGTGGGGATGAACGAAACGAAACACCCAGCTGGTGCGTTGTCGCCATCACCGCGAAGCCGCGAGAAAATTCCTACCCCTCGTCCACGTTGGCCCCGCACACGGTAATGGGGCTCATTTGTCATCGGGCGGGTAGATTCGTGCTGGGTTGTTGCGAGATTAAATTAACGCCAGCGCACACCTCAGCAGCAGCACAGTAGCGATGGCAGCTGAGCCGGGGGTTGCGCCGATAGTTGAAATTTATGGATGATGGGCTGGATGTTTTGTTTCGCCATCGCCGGAATTCACTATTTCGTCCCGCGTCTTTATTGCACCGCGTTTGTAGCCATATGTTCGCGTTTGTAGCCATAGGTGAGAACCGGCGAAACCGGCTGAAGCTGAAAGCGAGGTGGTTGATGAGCGCCGATTGGTTGCAGTAAAATGTCAACCCAGGCGCCAGCTCAGAACACCATTTGCTTCTCGCGCCGATCGCTTCACCGTCGCCGATGGCCACCGTGCGGTTGACGATCGTCGCTCGCTCGCGTTTCGTCACACCGGTGGCGACAAACTGGCGACGTATTTACACACAGACACTTGCACGCACGCGAAGCTGCGAAGTGAATTACGACTCACACGACTCTATAAAAACGACCATTTTGTGGGGTGCACGGGTGGTGGACCCCTTTTGCGCTCACCGGTTCATTCCGGCTGCTGCGGCTGTGTTAGGTATTTTTTAACCGACGCATCCACATTTGGTTCCAGAATAAAGATGGCACTATTCCAGCATCTAGCACGCAGTTTGTCCGAACCGTAACCGTAATATCTCGATAATAAACATAATAATAACATGGAGAGAAAAAAACACGGCTGCTACGGCCGATGGTGCGTGATGAGCACTCATAAATAATGCACACAAACTAACTTGCCGACCCACCTCGTACTCCTCTTGCCGCTCCTGCTGCGTGTGCTCGTTCCAGCAGAAAAAACTAATCGCTGCCAAGTCGTGCTCCTTGCGATCGGCACGCTGGCTAGCCTGTGTAATACTTGCATAATATTATTCCACCAACCCTGGCACGCTGTGCATTCATCAATTGGGACATGTTTTTGTGTGCAATCCTTTCGCATTCGTTCACAATGTTGCACCAGTGACACCAATCGAGCGTGCCCGTGGTGGCGGTGAATTTGCATTTGTTTTTCTTGTCGTACGTTACTTTTTTTACGTTCACGGACCGATCGATATGTTTACATTAGACGCCTCCGTTTTGGGGTTGTTGTTTGTTTATCTGCTGCACTGTCCTGTCCTGTTAATGGCACGCCCCTTCGGCAGACTTATTAAAGCACTAATCCACTGAATTCATCATCCCGGCGTGGAATCATCCCATCAGCGCGGGGCGTGAACAAATCCCGAAGGTCAAGGGTATGGTCCAGCCTTGTGACCTAGGCTCGGCTGCGGTGGGTGAAGAATTAAAAAACGCAAGGAAAAACATAAAGTTGTTGTTGTCACCGCCAAAACATGAATCCACTTTGCCCGTGAATTCAGGGCTTGGAGTCGATCGGTGAACAGAAATGTTCGCACGTTGCAAACACTTGTCCCAACGCCCATCACGGTACCAGCGTCGTGAATCCCACTCCCCATTTACGCGTTGATCCGATAAAAGGGTTTTATAGCTGTGGCCTAATTTCACTTTCGAGTGCATCGAGTTAGCTTGAAGGCCAACCAAAGTAGCTCTCTTTCTAGTCCAACACGATCAAGCCGGCGTTTGTATGTCATTGAGCTGACTGTGGCATCAATTTTAGTGCTTTTCGTGCGATGGTTTAGAACTGTTGCTAAGACAGTGTGTAACATTGCTATACGACACGCAATTTTTTATAATACAATAAAAATGGAAGATATTGTCAAAAACGATATCATCAAATGTGTCGGGCTTTTTCAATTACTTAAACTATTTATCTTGATATGATTAAAAATTATTCTTTGTAACATGTCGCAAGGAAATTCCATTTTGATATATTTTTGTACTAAAATTATTTCATTTGTAGAGTTTACAAAAAATAAATTATCATTATACCAAAATGTTCAACACAAAATTTACAAAAAACAAAAAAAAATAAAATATTTATTAAATCGCCAAAAATTACTGACAAACTTTTTCTTCTTTATGAATTTGGTGTAACGTAGTAATGTAATGGGAAGAAATTTGAAAAGGATAAAAAGAACATGACGAAGTATAATAATTAATAAATATAATAATAATAAATAATATGGAAAGATGCATTCTTTTGTATGCTTCAACTGTATCAAACTGTTTTTTTAATCGACTATCGTTTCATTTTTTGGCTATATTCTCCAAAACTAGGCGAACGTATAGTTACGGTTCCACTGTCAATTGCTAACAAAAGTCAGCGATCTCGCTTCCAGCAAGAAACCGCTGAGTTAACGATTGATCCCGTCGTAAATTTTTCCCCTTGCATAATGCACGAGTGATGGAAACTTATACGTCAACTCGCTTTTCAGCGCCGGGTGAACCACAAAATTTTACACGCGTTTACCGCACACACACACACACACACACGTGAGATGCAGGATCGAGAGAACGACTTGTTTAGGTTTGGGAAGCAAATTATCGTAAAAATCGTTGTTGGCCTTGCCGCCCAGTGGCAGCTGCTGCAAACGACAGTAATTAAGCTGACAGCCGTAGTCCTACACGTGGCAAGACAGCTCCAGCTGGTGATGGAAAACAACGTTGGATTTCGATGCACCGTATAACAGGGCGCATATAATAAATAGTTAGAAGAAACACACAGACCGAAGAATGTTCTGGCTGCTTCTATGTCGCTTTTCTGTTTGTCTGTTTGCGTTTCCGAGCGCACACACGTGGGTGATTTATTAAATCGAGGAACAAATGTTGAGGGCGTGGAAATTCATTGATAATAATTCGAGGGTTTGTTGCGATCGGAAGCAGGCGTGGAAGGAAGCGAATATTGATTTTACTCTCGAAGTGTTTCGGCATTTCGGTTCGGTTCGGGAAAATTCTTCCTTCCGATAGAATGTAGCAGCAGGTTGGAATTTTATGAATCATTCCAGCATTATTCAATGCTGTCAGAAAGATTTTCCAGCTGATCAGTCGAATAAGCAAACGAAAGTGCTAACAAACTTAGCCTGACATCTTTCATGAGAAAAATTAACACTTCTCGATGAAAAACACAGCTGGAAATTGTCTCGTATCATCGCTTCAATACAATGTCATTGAGTTTTGTTTCATTTTTTCAAAATAATAAAAAAACACTTAATAAGCAATATCTCACCAGCTGCAACTACAACAGCCAATAGTTTAACAGATCGGAATCGGAATAAACAGAATCACATCAGAAGGCAAATACACCCAAGGTGGCAAATGTAATTAGGGAGGATTTTCCGCCAAGCGCCACTCGCTAATGCGATATAATAAATCGCTTTCGATACCGAGAATTAACCGAGCTCGGAGAACTTGGTCGATCTGCTGCATACCAAAACAGATTTTGAATTGTATTGTTGTGTGTTTCCATTTCTTCCGCACGTGCGAATGCTATCTGCAAGACGATAATTCACAGAAATTGTGTTTTATTGTATCAATTTAATAAAAATAAACTCTCTGATTTTACCATATTTGACGGATTTTGTTCTACTTTTCCGAATCGTCACATTTTGTTACCTTTTGAACTTTTGGAAAGCTAGAAAATACTGAAAATCGAATCCGCTGGTTTGCTTTTCCAGTTTGCTGGTATATATTTACCGAGGGATTTTGGATTCGATTTGCCATATTCCATTGAACAACGATCGTAATTAGTGAGATAAACAAATACGCATCCATGGCCGGCGGACGGACGCAGGCAGGAAAAAGGAAAAGTCAGCGGCAGCTACAATATTTGGCACAGCTTTACGATGTTTACCACTTGCCCCCACGGGCGTGCTGATGCGCATTGAAAGAGATGAATGAAAATCTCAACCCGCTCTGAACCGAACCGGTTGAAGTAGCATGTTTACTCGATGCTTTCTTCCACCTGCTGGCTGAATTTTGTGGCATTTGTTGTTCATTGCGATTTCAATCCACTTTTTTTTTATTTCTTCCCGATTTGGACTAGAGATTTGCATGTTGCTCGTCCCAGTTCCAGTTGATTCGTGCTCATCAAACGCACATCAAATGGTCAGAGTGCTCATGTTTTATTGGAATGTTGTTCCGGAACGGTACGGGCACGAACGATCCCAAGATTAGATCGACGTTCCGGGAACGGCATTCATCCGCCCGGCGCTATTTATACCGGCAAGGAATTCATGAACAGCGCATCAAAGAGCAGCATAGATGCGTGCAACATCATCTGCAACGGTACACACTGCCATCATCGTTCGTCATGCGTCCCCTATCTCTCTCTCTCCCTCTCTCTTTTTCTTTCGCTTCACCGTCGTCCCGTGGAATCGAAAATAGCATTCTCAAATCCCCAACAGCTCGTCTCGAAATTCGCTCCGTGTGCGTGTGCGTGACTACGCATCGCGGTGGGCAGGTTGAAAATGCAGGGAAATCGCTCTCCCACTCCCACCGATCGGAATGCAGCCGGCGATGCAGCTCGCGCTCGCGGTTGGATGCACGCGAAAGCCATTGGATGCGCTCAAGGAAACGAACATAAAGAGCCGACCCGAAAACGACTCATTTCACCGCGGCAGAATTTGTCTCCGCCATAGCACGCGCACGAAAAAGAGAGAGAGATAGAGAGAGCGACGGAGAATATAGGTTGTAAAACAAAATCAAATCGAATCTGAAGAATGCGCTCCCCGATTAGTTCCTAAATAATTTTCCCACAACCATTACCCTACATGCGTTCGTGCGCTTTTAGAATGCGTACCGAACGGCACACATACAGACACACGCTGCATACCTTGAACGCACCGTGACAATCGTCAAACATGCACAGACCACAACGAGGGAAATTCCCTGCAGACGGGCAAAGAATTTTACCACACCTTTCCACCGCTGTTTCGGTGCCCCGGTAGGGTTGTCAACCTTCGGGAATTAATTTAGGACTCGTTCATTTCACTTTCACGTTCTCGCCCGTCCCGCCGAAAGCCTCTGGCCCGACGTTCGTCAATCAGCAAGCGCTAGAAACGTGTAATGTGATTGATGCCCGAGATGGAAGTGAGAAACCTCAGGATTTGGGGAGGAAACGACGGGTTTTCGTTGAGGAAAACATAGGTTACAGAAACTGAAACCGGCTTTGTACGCACGGGTTTGAATGGAATTAAGAGTATGAGAAACAAAAGGTTTCGAGATCTTTCTCACGTCCCTGGTCGTTTGGTTACGCGAAGGGATTTGCGTGAGTTAGAGCGGGTTGCTGACTGAAGTGGTGCGTAATCTTCGAAAAGGGTTGAAAGATGAATATTTAATAACTCCCGACCCGTAGCCATGGCCACATGGCAACCAGACGAAATGGTGGAAAATCCCAACCAATTAAATTACTTACTTCCCTCTAGCCATGATGTTTTCCGTCACACGAAAAAGTTTCGTTTCTGTTCTGTGGAACGTTTCACCACACCCGATTCGATCGGAATGCGAGTCAAACTATCACGAACGGTGCATCCTAAATCAAACACCGATTAAAACCCCCCATCACCCGGGCCACGGGCCTGCCAACTGAATTCTGGGTCGAAACGATAAATTCATCCCCAATAATGAGGGCTCGAACCTGAGGACGGCGCATTCCATTCGCCGACCAGCAGCTGTGCCACGAACGGGTCAGATTACTCAATCAAACCGAACGGTGCCAGCGGTGCCGGGGGCTTAAGCGGTGGTCTGTAATATATGCTTCCCCGTAAAGAAAAACAAAGCAAGCGCGCGGGAAAAACTCACCGCGCTCGAGTGCATCGGAGTTAGTTTGCTGAGTTTGTTCAATTTTCCGACGGTTCCGTGCGGTGAGAACTGTTTGTCGAGTGTTTACAAACATTCCCACTCGGCCCGAAAACCCACACCGATTTCCAATGGGGTATGTGTGTGTGTGTGTGTGTTTTTTTTTATTTGTTAATGTGCAGTGAAGAATATACTCCCGATGGAGACGCCTGGTGGTTGGTTCTTGAGGAATGAAGGAACCTTTCCCCGCCCGAGAAGGAATGCTTGATTTTCGCAATTATTATTTATCTTACAATAACTTTACGGACCTCTCGGTCTCTCTACATATATCGCTCTCTTTTCCAACCGTTTCGACGTGGCGTGACTCAGAAAGAAACACCGAACCATCCGAGTTTCGTTGTGCACTACTTATTGCGACAAAACCCCGTAGCCCGGGCAAACCCGGTGGTCGTCTGTGTTGGTTTCGAGTGGTCCGGTGTGGAAAGCAGCACTTCACCGCTCGAAATCGCTCAAAAAGCGTCGGGTTTTAATGTGAAGGGATTTTCCGATCGTTATGCAACCCATCCCGAACCCAACGAATGGCCAAAACACTCGAGCCAAAACGTGGTGGCGCCACGGCACGCGCGATCTTGAATCGTGAAAATATAAGCCCCGATCTGTGCCACTGCGTGTGCGTGTGTGTGTGGAGGAAAATCCCTTTCCCTTGAAGTGTGTTGCGTCTGGTCCCAATGCAAACTCATCCGATCGGTTTTGTAGGATTCGGTTCCACTTGCGGATGATGAATACCTTTTGTCTCCACATTTGGGCGATTCAGCCCTACAATGTTTCCTACGAATCGACGAGTGGGCCCGTATCGTAGAGGACATCTTTTTCGCACTGCTCAACATAGGGCCGCCTGCACGTGGGATGAGCTAGTCTGACAGCATGGTATGGAAAACAAAATAAAAAACAACTACACGTTTCATGTTCGGTGTGGGGTTTACAATACGACTTAAACAAAAAACATATTTAGCATCAGCGAACCGTGTTGTAGGTGGTAGTTTGAGTGCGATGTGTGCATTGCACTGACCTTGACATTTGCCACAAAACGCATAGAACGTTCAGGAATGTATGTTATTCCCGCTGCATTGAGTGCGCGTGGGATTCTACTCCACATAAACCAACGCATAACCCAGCACAAACGAACGTTGGCGACTACGAAAGAACGGTTTGCTCCTTTTCCTAAATGCCAAAACAGTATGCTAGAAATTGTTTAAATGTTAATTGATAGCGTTTTAACGGTAACGCATTAGCGGTGCTGCCTACATAAGCTAACGATAAGCCTGATGATAAGATAATTTCGGATGATAATTTTTAATTGCCTCCGTTTTGCATCCAGCCAATTCCATCAAACCCAGGATTATCTTGTCAAAGTTCTGTTTCGGCGTAATCGATGAAAATACCTCCTTGACGTCAGGTGCAACTAGTCGCCCGTTCGCTCCGGTAAAACCGTTAATGCACAGCACATTCGGTTCAAAAATCGCATATCGGATTAAAGCCAATTACTCTTTCCCACGTACACGAGCGAGGTCCATAAATTTCGGGTGGCCCATCCCGCACTCTCCCGTAAACTACTTTTACCCCCAGCCGGCACCATCAGGCAGATAAATCTTTGCCAAACTGTGCACTCACCGCCCAAACTGCTCAACTCACCATCGGTCGCCCATCGAGGGGGAGTGAGAGCGCCCATGGGTGGGAGTGAGATGATTCATGAGAATGAAATTTCATTCATTAGAAAACACCCGTTTCAGATAGCATCCTACCAGTTAGGTACCATGAATGTATCAATAGTCGAAAATGGAAGGAATTTTTTTTTTCAATCAAGACCAAACACTCAAATTTGCAAATTCAAATAAAATGAAATATGTTCAAATACACCCTCGCACTACCCGTGCGGCGTACCCGAGATGACATTTTCCGTAGTTCAATAGGGCACACGTGCGAGTCGGCGGTACCGTGCCGGTAATGTGACCCAAAAAACCGGCATCTTTCAAACCTTTCCAAAAGTGTGTCCTTTATTTGGCGTAACATTCCCTTTCCCTACTTGTACCGTGAATTTCATTCAATAAAGTTCATCTTTTCATGCCGTACAAAATATTGTTCCTTTTTTTTAGCGATAAAATTGCACACTGCTGGAAAGCCTTTTAATTTGATGTAGGCCGAAAGCCTTCCGATATCGCAGTACTTAAAAACAATATAAAATGTTCAAACCCAACATGCTTACCTTCGCTGTTTCGTTGTTCCTTTTGCACGTTGGATGAGATTCAAAGACGGTGCCTGAAGGCTTCCAGAGATCCTGTAAGGTTTCTATTGTTTCCGGATTCACCTGACGCCTACTGTGATTTCGCTTCGCTTCCCACAATGTCTCACTTGACAAGCCAAAGAATTATGGAAAATTCTCCACCGATCGTCTCTAAGGATGATGTTTTCGAGAAGTTCACTTAAAATTTTCGTCAGCACACACTTTAGTGCACAAATTATATCCACTCGGTTGTGTTGCTTTATTTCACCTTTTTAATGATTCCGAAACACAGATAACTATCCACCACCGCACTGGAAATGTTTGTTCACTCAATCCACGGCACAGTTCGATTAAGACCGTTTCGGGGTTGTTGAAAATATTTTCAACCACACAAGCAGTATTTCCCTGCTCCGTCCGCAATACAACTTGTTGCACGGTTTCATCCGTTTTATGAGCTGGCTTGGTTGCGGTTTTCCACGAACACGAACACGGTGTTGGTCTTATTTGTTTTTTTTTTTCGCTGGGACAGTCCCGAACTCACCAATGCTCTGCTCAACCGCTACGCGGATGCTGCAGATGGTGCCAAACAGAAGCACGAAAAAAGAACAAACACTCTCCACCACTACGAAACGGACTAACAAAACCAGACGTCAGTGGTGTAACGAGACAAATCTTCTTCTGCTACCAACACTCGGACAAACGACACACGCGTAAAACCGGTACGCCGCACCGTGTATCTCGTTGGTTGGCGTGTGCTGCAAATGCTGCTCACGGGCGGTGTGTATCTGCACCGGGAAAACTATGCTATGCGACTGAAGACCAGCGATCGGTGTGGACTCTCATTTATAGAAGTTGATCCGTGTCGAACCAGCGGCACGAACGTGCGAGAGACACGCTGAGAAGAATAGGTGCCTACGAGTAACGGTTAGGAGAGTTTCCTTATGCGAGAAAAACAAAACACGAGTGTTGTTACACTCTGAGAGAGAAAATTGTTTTTATGGCATTTGCTATAAAAGTTGGTTTGATTTTGAATGTAGTAGCGATAAAAGCGATGGAAAATGATATTATTTTTTTAAAGGTACATACGAACCCATTTCACCGGGAATCGTAAAAAATACTGAAATATTCCAATATCAATCTGTAATCATATATTTGGCAGGTTTGCAATTAAAATTTTTAAACCAAAAATCAATATTTTATATTTACACAAACATTTTTCGAATTTACCCAAAACAAATTTACCTATGTCGTAAAACAACTATTTAAAAATGGCTTTAATATTGTGATTCTGCTTTTCAATATTTATATCATTAACATTGCATGGGAAAATTTTTATGAAAGAGACGTTCAAAACATAAAAATTTGCCCAATTGTTTGCTTTAACGGTGATATTTATTTAAAAAAATAATCTCATTTCATCTGGTTTGGATGTAAATGAAGAATAAAAATATGTTTGTAATAATTCTCTTCAGATTATTGATACCATCTCCAATACATTCAATAAAAGACTGACAAAAACTACAGTAAAAAGTGTGTTTTTTACCACGATTTAAAAAATTAGAAAAAAAAACTACCACAATTAATAAATAAGTAATAAATACAACAATTAAAAATTAATAAGTAAGCAATAAATAAAATAATAAATAATAAATCACCTGTAACATAATTTATAGTACCATAAATAAACACGATAAACATTTATAAACACGATGTTTTGATGAATCTTCTGCACTACATCCGCTACTCTTAAATTTAACAATTTAGATAAAAACTAAGGCGTTGATTGAATAAAAGAAACTTTACACTCGTGAACAATTTTTTCTCTGTGTAGAGGGAGTTGTTGCTGCTTCTTTGAAATATTCATTCCAACTTTCAATAATTTTATTATAAATCTATTCTATGAATCCTTCATCTTCATAACACTCTAAACTGCATCCAACGCCTAGCTATATTCATCATATGTGCTTCAAACAATAAAGAACATTCCATAACGATTACGAATCAATCACACACAATGATTCCTTCTCGACGTACTGTAACCTTCTCCTTCCATCCCTTCGGAAAAAAAACCTTTCTTCGCTTCGTACCGGTCTGGTCCGCCACCCTCTGGGAGGGATCAGTTCTGGAATGCAGTCCACGACACGGGCCAGCAAACTGCAAACAACTCGTTTGAACGCAGAAATCCGTTCTTCACCGGCACAATCTGTGAGTATGTATGTGTTTATTGCATTCACGATAAGCTTCAACTGCCGACACTGACGACAGTGGAGACGGTATGGCTCACGATCACGGTCGTCAAGATACTGATATCCAAGATCTCTTATCTGGAACACGGAACGTGTTGTGATAAATCGCGAATCGTTTGACTAACGCGCAACCTTGAAAGTGAGCCGCAGTGCTGCGAAATATTGCGATTTCATCATAACATGCGTGCTCAGTTTCTTCTAATACTGCTTTTCTGCCCAAATGAAATGTCATATTGCTCAACAGGGAACAGAGCGCACGGGCTGGAAAACAACAACATCGATTTCATTACGCAGGAAGTGGAAGTCATAACGAAATCGATCATAAAAACTCTTTCATTCAATGGATCTTGCTGAAAGCCGAAAAGCGGCTGATCCTCTATGTTACACAGACGGCATGATGGACATCTGTTTTAGCGGGCATCTAGCAACAAGCATCCTACTCGGAGCAGCAATTTATGTTTACGAAATGGCACTGAACTTGACCGGAGCCGTTCAACTTGACCGAGACCGCGGTGCGAACCTTTTAGGGCGATCAATTACTCTTGATTGATATTTCATCATTTGTTTGCACGGCAGAGAACACCAATCACACAAGCGATTAATACAGTAGGGAATGATGGAATACTCTTCCCCTTCGATTGGTATCATGACACATAAACAAGGGATTTCCCTCTCATTTTGTACTTTCAGCGTCTTCTCATTGTTTACTCAAGCGCTAGTTTGTCTCGACCCCTGGTTACATTTAATAATTCCATCAGGTGCATGAACTCCACGTTCGCACCGCGTCCACTCTCCTTCCACGGCTAATTGCCTTGAACGGCCAAATCCGTGCCGTCGGTAGTGAACCGATGCACAATTTAACGTACCTCACTACCGCAAACAACTCACTCAAACCTCACTGGCGCTTGGGCCGCATCCGCGTGAAAGCACGGCCCTCGGTGCCGGAAAACTCATTCCCAGCAAACGGTCCGTTACCGGGAAAAAAAAACCATTGGACCCGCCCGGTTCAAGACATCAACGAAATCATCGAACTTCCTCAAACCGATTGTTTCCGAAGCTTTCTCCGTGCCGTGCCGGTCCTGTTTTGTGTTGCGTCTTGCGACCGTCCACAGCGTGAATCGAAACGAGTCACGTATCGGGTTTGTAAACGTAAACAACCGCCCGGGTCGACCACTCCGGTGTTCGGGGTGAAAGGTAGGCCAGTAGGAAATGTTATTTTTTTTCCCCCCCGATCGTAAGACGCGACCTGAGGATGGAAGGGAAAATGAGATCCCCCATGAGAGTGTTTTCTAGCAATTTCAAATACTGCCATTGATACTAAAGAAACAAAAGAACCTGTTGGAAAATGGTTCCAAGAACAGAACACTTTTAAAACAGCAGTGTTACCATAAAATGTAAAATTAAAATAAATTGATTGATGTTAAATACTTTACAGATTATTTGTGTATCTAACTTTCTTCCACACTCTAATTTAAGTACTCTATTAATAAACAATACAAATGAAAATAAAAACAATAAAAACAAATAAACAAGCCAAATGAAAAAAATAATCTATTCAGGTACGAACGCTGCTCAATATAAATTGTAATGCATAAAGAAAATAACTGAAATAACTGTGATTAACTCAACTTAAATCAATGGAAAACAAATGTTAAATATTTGCTATTTTCAAATGAAATTTAAAATACGATTATATGAAAAAAAATTTATAGCTAAAGAGTATGTAAAATATTTAATCATTTAGTCTCAATATTCTGGATTCGATAGTTTGAATAGTTTAAAACAAATTAAATTTTCGTAGATATTATTCATGAGTCATTAAATTTTAATAAATCTATAAATAAATCTTTTTATACAAAAAATGTACATCAAGGATTTGTAAATCGATTGGATTTTTTAAATTTCAGAATAATCAAAGCTAATTTGCACCACTGCATTTCATGATGCAGGTTGTAAATAAGTTTACGCAAAAAATTCCAACACATTCTCTCTTCTCCACCAGAACGTTACGGTTCAAAGAAAGTAGCTGGCCAATGGCTTTTTGAAAGATGCATTTATTCCATATTTTTCCTCTTGATTGACTTTGGTTTTCTATGTTTTTATTTGCTGCTCCCCTTATGCAGGCAGCCAAGCGCTCTCGGTAACATCGCAACGAAGTGCAACGTGCAGTAGTGCAAACAAACGCATCGCCCAGATGCGCTGGGTGACCCCACCGTAAATCTTGCCAACGTGCCGGCACGACCATCCGACCATCCTGACTCGTCTCCAATGATGCGGTCAACATGTTATGAGGTTTTCCGTGATCGTACGGTTGTTTTTTTTTTGTTTTCTCTCCCGTGTGTCGATTAGACCGGAAGGGTAAAATGAAACATCCGTTCTTACGGTGGTGAACGTGCTTTAATTGAACGGAAAGGGCATCACCCACGTGGTTTGGGTGCGATCGGTGAAGTATATGAATGAAAGAAAAAGTAGTTCGGTTACGATCGGTCGATCGGCGCAGCGAACACAGAAGCGGCGCACCGTTTACATAAACACAGAATCTGCCCTAGAACCACTAAGTGGATCAATCGACCCTTTTGCAGCGTGAATCAAGGTTGACCCTCAGAAGCATTTAGCCGAGCGGACAGCGCCGAAACACGCACACGAACGGGAAAAGAAGGGGACGGTCGTGTTGGGGTCAACACTTTGATTTTCACGCGTATCATTCACACCCCATTTTCATCGATCACCGGATGACCTTTTGAATTCCGGTGTGGCAGATTGCAGGATAAACTCATATCGAACGTAAACAGTCGCCCGTAATGCGCTGCGGGCATTAGCGAACCGGCCCTGAAGTGAAAAGGGTCCCTTCTCTCATCCCTTTGCTGTGATCACTGCAGCTGCGGGACGAATTTTCGCGCCTTCGAATGAATAAATTATGTGATAAGCCAACCACAACGCTGCTCATCATGAAGATTATCGATGCAAGAAACACCAGACCGCACAGCCATCAGACGATTATTATGTCAGTAACATCAGCCCGAAAGACGTCGGCAAACTTCGTTCCACCACCACCCCGGGGACTGCTGCTGAAGCCATGGCGTTGTCTGTTGTTGGCATGCTGGCACGGAACCCTTTTATTTCACCGTCATGCGACGCACTTTCGGTGATGGTAAAGACAATCGTCTTGCGATGACAAACCTACCTCTCCCGGTGAGCTTCTTCACGTTCGAAAAATCCCCCTCCACCCCACTCTCTTTGTGCCTTTTCCGCCCCCCACCCAGGGAAAGGCTCTTATGCTCGCGCCAGAAACCGCTTATGCCACGCTTCGAGTGAAAGCGTGCTAAGCAAATTACGCCATTGGCATCCCTTATCACGATGAGCATTACGGTTATCCTGAGTGGGGGTTGGGAGGAGTTCGGGTTTAGGTTCTTCCGGTGACCTTTCCGGTTTGGCTTACGGTTGGCTGTTATGGTGCGTTCACGCGTTTGCGTAACAAAGCACACGGCGCTAGGATTGAGTAAGAGATTTCACCGTGAGAAAATTGTGCGACCAAAATTTCCCTTCAGTCTTATCTTGTGGCAAACAGCCCGTAGGATGCGTGCTGCTGGTGTGGTTATGCCAATTATTGTACCAAATTACCCGCGCGAGCAGAGCGATTCGTGGAAATGTATGCCTTCGCAGTTTGATTAGTTCATTCGGCGTGGAAACAAATCATCCTACACACCGGAAAAGCGAAAGCTACCTTGGCTACCAGTTCATAATGGGGTTATGGTGCACGATGTATAAATAGTGCATGCGAGATGTTTCGGCGGTGCACAACTGTAGGTGAAAGATGAAGGACAAGTTTTCCGGCGGCGGAAAGTTGTTTACTGCATCATCAAATTTCACATTCAATTATTAGCCTGCACAAGCCAATAATGGTAAATGGTGTTACGATGCGTTGCTTAAGTACTAGG
>JXWZ01001403.1:0-25065 GCA_000956215.1 Anopheles farauti No. 4 | reverse complement strand
GTTGGATTTCGCATTTTCAAGCTGCGGTTGAGGCTTAACAGCGTGCGAAAGGGGTTTGGTAACTGCACTCGAAACTATCTTTCACCGTACAGGGAAAGCTGAATGACCGTAACCTAGATTTTCGTTCGTAAAGTGTAGATGTTTTCGTACTCAATTTAATTTCATTTCATACATTATATTTACATATTAGTTTTTGTCAACATTTTATGTGCTGCATTTTGTTGAGAACAAAATTATAAACATTAGTACACTTTCTTCTTGGTATAAAATGTGCAGAATAAATCAAATATTTTAATATTTTGTCTATCAATTGGTTCAAGGCATAGCAAAAATCGAACAAGAAATCGCCTTGAGAATTTAGTTCTTTAAAAAATATTAAAAAATTATTCAGTATGAGTTTCACATTACTTTAAACATTTTCCCCCGTAAGCTTCACGAACTAATGTGACTGTCACTTATAGCTTATTGAATTCAAACCGGAACCCAGGATCGTTAAACGCTGTCCATCAAAGCCACACTTCTTACCTGTCAAAATTCTTCACCGTCCCAAAAAAAAAAAGCCTGATTTATTCCACCCGATTGCATTGGTTGTTCCCACGGATCGATTTCGGATCAAAATTCTATCGCTCAACCCTGCACACGAAACAGGATACCGGTAAGTGATTTAGTTACCGTGCTTTCTCTGTGTGCACATACGCAATTTCACCACTTCGGCCTGTGAAGGTGCTTCTCCATCCATCGAAGAAAAAGGCACACACACCAAGTTCGCACAAATCCTACCGCTTGAAATAAATTTGAATTGATGGCAGCGATAAAGTATCCCTCGAGCGCAGAAAGGGAGGTGCAGCGAAAGCGAATGCAATATATTTACTATCACTGCAGTTCAATAAAAAATCGGTTGACGTAAAAGCGCTCACAAGAAAATGAGGATGGAATAGATGCTCCTCCCGCGTCCACCCCAACAAGGGGATCAACAAAATGGGTTCGAAATTCCATCCCGATAGTGATAAGAGCTTCTTCAGCTCAGCATCTCGAATGCACATGCGTTTTGATTATATTGAAGCTCATATCTTCTCCGGGCGGACGGGTACGAGAGATGAACCTTTCTCGCTCTAGTGGAGGAGTTCGCAAGACGTAAGACGCCCGCGCTGGAAGTGGAAGCACGGTAAGAGATTTGCTGCGGGATTTAAGAGCTGTAAAAGGGCTAGAAAAACCTGTGGCTTTAGCCACGGCGAAGTTTACCGTTCACCACCCCGTTGCCGTACCGCTCGCATCGCACCGTTCGAAGTGGATAGAAAATGGATTTCTTGTTTTATGTAAATTGATTTCAAGATTGTGCGCTACGCCCCCGTTTTGCCTAGTTTGCAGGCGTTTGGTGCGCAGCGTATATCGATGTGATGATGCGTTCCGCAGGAGCGACTGACCCGTGGTAGTGGAGTGTGCGCTCGTGGGTTAAGGACTTTAGGCGGGGGTCGCAAAGTTGTGTGCGATTGGAAAACCGAGTGCAAAAAGTGATGCGGAAAGTCGCTGCGAAAGAAGATTATATGCTTCCCCGCAGGCACCGGAGTTGGGGTGCGGGTGTAACG
Organism: Anopheles farauti No. 4; assembly: GCA_000956215.1. NCBI lineage: Eukaryota > Metazoa > Arthropoda > Insecta > Diptera > Culicidae > Anopheles > Anopheles farauti No. 4. Next base: position 23,479 of record JXWZ01001403.1, on the reverse strand, counting down.
AACTGTGGGTGATTTTCCCTCCCCCAAAGCTGGCTGCCACAGTCCCAAATGATGCCGGTGATGATGATGATGATGATGATGATGATGATTCACTACGACGCTTCTGATGGAGCGCAAGAAAATGGACTACTTTCTTTATGAAATTCGCCCTTATTTACATTTTGCTCGTCCTCGTCGGAGTGGCTTCCCGTCCACTGGGGGGAAGTGCTCTATTGCACTCGATTTTCTAAGCAAGTAACCTCCACCCCGCTAGGACGCGCGTAGAGCACAATAAGATGCGTCTGTTGTGGGTTGATCAATTGTTGTTTGACCACCAGCGTGCACCCACCAGCTTGAGGGCGAGGAAATTGCATTTTTCCTCCATAGTTTGTTGTGTATCGGGAGTCGCTGGGCTTGGACGAATAACGATAATGTGCTCGGTAGGTTAAATATAGTACTAAATAGAGGGAAAGACAGAGCGAGCGAGTGTGTGTATTCCTTGCAGCTATCAGTACAGTTTTCCTTCATTCACAAGATGTGCACCAGATTCTTATAGTTTATTAAAGTTCGCAAGTTAACGACTACGCAGAAATCCACAATCGATTGTTAACTTCTTTTATGTGATTTCAAAGCAATTTAAAATTATTTCGCTTTGTTATAAAATTTGCTCTCAAGCTTTATGGAATTAAGTCTTAACAGGTTTTTTTGGCGTTTGACTCAAATACTTTAAGAATAAAAATTAAAAGATATTATTCCAAAGCTACCTTTAAGGCTGCAAAGATTTAGCCAAATGTGATATATTCAAACGGGTCTCCATTACGATTTCTAAACGAAAAAAGTGTTGAAAAAAAGGGGAAAAAAGGATTTGGTAAAAAAGTCACACAAAAAGCGTACTCAAAATAGAAACGGGAAGCAGTAAAACTTTTCGCTCGTTATCCGTTTTAATGAATTTCTTTTTATTGCCGTCTGCATTTCGTTATCCTTTTTTGGTTTTCCCCCGTTGCTTTGGTTGTTTTAAATCCCTCCGGGGAAAATTGATCGCTAACCAAATGGGGAAGAGCTGGTTGGGAGAAAAAAAATCTCTAGTTAAAAAGTTATTGATAATTTTAAAATAAACAAAGATGCACGCACCCGTTCTCTTCTCCCCCTGCTCGTTCTCGGTCATGCGCAGCGTTTTCGGGAAAGCAGCAGTGGTTGGTGAAGAAACTCGACGGGAACTACTGACCAGCAAAGGGGAGCAAGAAAAGTTTAACCCGCAAGCGACCAGAAGCGGACGGGCGCTCATTAGACGAGGTCGCACATTTTCCCCTCCCGCATCCTTCGGTGGTTCGCATTTGTTTACATAATTAATTCTGTCATTCCACAAATCCTGGACGCCAATTGACGGCGGCAGCAGGGTGGTGTTTTTGACCATTACCATTTTCTTTCGTGCTGTCTGCTCGCTTTCGCGTTCGCCGGGAGTAATTAAAATAAAGCAAAATCACATAAAAACCAAATCAAAGACCTTCATGAGTGTTGCAAAGTTTGAAACTTTTAGTTCGTGGGAAAAGAAAGCGAAATAAAAACACGCCAAAGAAAATGTCCGTCGGGGGGACATTTTTACAGAGAATATCTGGAAATTCAATTAAAAACAGTCTTGCCCAGGTCCAGGAATGGCCCCACCGCCCGGGGGAACGTTCTTGTGGTCGAATCGTACCGAACGAAAAGAAAATCCAGCCAACCCGCAAGAAAAGTTCCCTTCCATGCGCCCCGCACGGATCGGAAAAGGCTTTCACGAAGGGCACAGAAGGTGGTTAGCCTGGAGCGAAGGGTAATGAAGGATTTTATGCAGCGGCTGGAGGAAATGAACCAACATTATGCTAACAAGTGAATTCCATTTTATTTCGATTCCGATTTTCTTTTTATGACAAACTGCTTCTATAAGGCTTTTCACTCTGCGTTACTGCTGCGTTTGCTTGATAGCTTCCCCAAATAGCAACAGGAAACAGTACTAGCACCCCCGTTTCTCACATCATAGAGGGAAAGGGGAGAACGAACTACCTCTGGGGAGTACTGTTTGCTACTAGTTGGAAAATATCACTCACCACTTTGTATGATTTGCTTTTGATATGTTTTTTTACCCTCCTACATTTTCACTCGATTTCGGTAGCTAGTGTGCCAGAACCTCCAACTGCAGTCAGGGAGTCAACAATTTCAATCGTCGTACATCGTGTTGTTTTTTTTTTCGCTACGATCAGAAAGTCATTTCGGCGCGCTGCCTACTGCGACGAATGAAATCTGACAAGGGCGCATAAAACGTCACAGGGCGTAATCGTCGTCGATAGGCGAAATGAAATATTACACGATGGAAATGAGGGTCACTGGCTCTTGGAGACGTACACACACACACACACACACACACACACACACACACACACACACACACACACACACACACACACACACACACATCACGTGCACGTGCCACGGCTGTCCTGTTAGACATTTCCACCTTGCAAGTGGGAGTGCTTCCGGTTCTGGTGTGTATGCGATTGTGGGACGATTTCCGAATCCCTCCGGCGAATGGGGTTGGGAAAAAACATGGATAACTTGATAGTGACACCACAATAAAAACGAATGACTACACAATTGGGAGTGCTTTAGTCCTTAGACCGAGGTCTCACGTCGATCAAGAATGCCAATTAATTAAAAATATCCTAACCGATTTTACATATTCAGTATAAAGTATAGAAACATGTATTAATATTGACATTAATTAGAAAGTTTAAAATAATGTAAAACAAAAGATTTTTTTTTTAAACCTTTCGTGCAAAATTGGAGTAAATTTGTTTCAAATTATCACTTGTCCGCCTTTCCAGGTATCATATTTGAAGAATATTTATCGCCTAAATATAGGCAATCTATTTGATTTCACCGTTAGGACCGTTTCCTTACTGTTCATTGGAAAAAATGACACTGTTACAAGTATTGCACTAATTCTTCACAACACATGTTCGAATGTCCACAACAATCAAAGCAGGCAACAAACAGAACGTTGCCTAACAACTCATGCAGCGAAAGAAACAATATAATCTCTCTGCTTGATCGTAACCGAATCAACTCTCTGTTCCAATTCACGGTACGGTGCGCATTATTCAAATGAAATGTATCGGAGTGAAATATCTTTAATATTACATTTCCTTAGCAATTGAATCCCGGTGTAGCGATTCGGCGCTAGGTAGGGATAGGGAATGTGTTTCCGCTCCGCCAAAACTCCTGTGTGGAGCGCAAACGAACATTGGGTGTTCGTGTGGAAATGGCTGCAAAAAATAAGTTCTTCCGTACCACAACGTTGGCGTCCAGACAGGGAGTTTCCATTTTTCTAAACGTAGCGCAAAAAAAGAACTAGATAATCATTTTTTAATGATGTTGGTTGGTGTTGTGTTAGCCCATTTTCTGCACCAATCAACCACTATTAGGTAGTTGCGCGGAAAGGAAATGAACTAAGTGGCACAGCACAATAAGTCAGCGGAAGGAATTGTATTGCGTTCGCTCGTTTGCTATGCTAAGTACCTCCAGGAACCGGTTCTGCAAGCAGTAGTACTGGAAAGGCGTGCTGCTGCTCTCAATCGGTATAAAAAGGATTACACTTATTTAATTACGAACCTGCAGTCTTCACGCACAATGTACCCGCGAAAAATCGTCACCATTTAAGGTTTGTTTTCTTCCAAGCAGTCCGTCCCTTTACAATCTTTTCCCCCTGTTTTCGCTGTCACCATCAAACACGGGACAGATGTAACGCAAAACCAACACCACACCGCTCGTGCTGGCAGTAAAACTATCTTGTCAAACCAGCTCATCAAACCGGTTGCTACGGGATGAAACTGTTGATTAATTGTTATTATAATCACTGGTGTCCGTCGACCGTTGGAAGTGCACGAGCGAGAGCGAGTTCTCCGGAAAGCGAGTGATTCTTTTGGAAAATTACCATAATTTACACTGACACAGTTGGTGTGCTCGTCGTTCTCATCCCTCCCGGTAGCTTCTGCTCGATCTTTAACCCTTTTGTTTCCTAGAGCCGTTACCGGTACAGTCGTTTGATTTATAATTGTTCGCCATTCGACACCACCATCTGGGGGCAGTGGTCGGCAACTTAGGAAGGGTTGGAAACTCTTTAGGTTATTGAAAAAATGAAGTTGAACTCATGTCGATGGAGTTTGAGTAGTCGTCGATTATAAAAGGAAATGCAAGAAGACAAATGAACGAATAAAAAAAATGATATTTACACTTTTACTTTCCATTATACCTTACATTTTTAAATGATGTGCAATGTCAATTTTATTTGGATTTTTTTTAAATTCATGATAAAGCTGGCCCCGAATTAATCCATTATCTGTTATGCTTTGTACTCTTTGTATAATGTGTTATATATTATTCTATTATTCCGAGGTTTTCATCATTTTTACGCTATGTTTGCAAACAGCCTGTAAGCCCAAATGCTATCTTTAAATCTACCGACCACTGAACCACACCGATGGTTCCACGAGATTGTTAACCACTTTCCTCAACCCTTCACAGAACCGACAGCACGGCCGGACTGGTTCGGCGGTAGAGCAGGGCTTTCGCTGTTACACGAAGCGTAACAAAAACCTTATTTCAATAGTTAGATTTGCCGAAGAGAGAAATCCTTCGTGCACGCTAATTGGATGGGACGCAGGATGGACGATGGATTATTCGGAGTTTGGGAAATGAATTTCAAAAATCGTCACCGTGACCCCATCCGTGAGATGGCGGAACGGTTGACAAACTTTTCCAAGCAAACCTCTGGAGCGGGAAGGGAGAGTTTACAAATAAAAATATAAAAATCGGCACGCTTGGAATCCCATAAATTCATCGCTTCCCAACGGCTAGAAACTTCTTTGTGTCACTATCGGTTAAAAATCGGTTCACTGAAGCAAACGCTGATAGTCAGCTGGAGCAATTCCGCCAAGATAAGCTCGTCGGGCAAAGGTGAGACCCGGATTCTTGCGCCTTGTTACTACCAAACGGAACGACGCTAGTCACTAGTCAAATGCATGCTTCACACCTGCCATTGCAAACGGGAAAGGAAAATATCGGATCCAGTGCCTCCCCCGATCCAGTGAAGCTTTAAATTCGTGCTGCACTTCTGAGCTTTTCTTTTGTGTCAATGCACTGGACTGGAGCGTACCTTCTTTCGCATGCTCCACAAAACACACGCTGCACAAATTCCATCGAAGGATATCGTTCGTTCGTACTGTTTTTTTTTCTTCTTCCTTTTTTACCCTCACCCCAGTAGAGATCGTTAGCTCGAGGCAGCAGAGATCCTATCGAGCGGACACGAAATCGTTAGCACCTGAAACCGGTGCGAACTTTGTAACTGGGTTGATTCACTGTGTGTCATGCGGGTGGTGTAGGCGGGCGGGGAGAAGAGCATGAGTGACTTCCGGGAAGTTATGTGTGGTGCGAGTAATGCTTCGTTCGGTCGGCTTTCGCACAGCCTTGTGTGACCCCCCGAAGGGTGTTGATTGTTCCACCAACTCCCACGCCCAACGGACAATTCAGTACCAATCGGAGCGGAAGTATGGAAACTCACCGATAAAGCGCCGCTGTTGGTGCCGTGACCAGGATACCGGGCTCGGACCTCACTCCCCACCACCCACCCTCCCCTATGAACCACGCTCGCACCCACAGTCGGAATTAAACTCCATTTGCGAATGATTTAATAATCAATTTATTCAAATGTATTTAAATTCACCCTCGGAGCCCTCGGAGCGCCTACGCCTTTCGAAAGGACTCGGGCAATGGGTGCGAGCGGTAAGGAAGGGTATGTGAGCGCATCCGGCAAAATCGATTTACGAGTATTAGAGATGGAAATTTCGTACTCGATAAAAGTTAACCTCCGGTGTTGTTCCGACGGTGTAGAAATGTAGAACGATTGAAATCGGTGGATTTCGCTCGACGGCGAGGAAGGGAGAGGAATGCAGCTGATTTGAAATTGTTTCAAATGAAATCAGGTTTTTGAAGCATTTTATTTCGTCAAGATTGCATTTGTTCCATTTGTGTATGATGAAAAACATTATATTAACACTAATGCAAGAAAAAAAAAACGCTTGATAATTATTAGCATAAAATGATTCAAAATTTTATCAAAAAAAATTTGGAACGTTTTTTCGCTTCAATTTTGAATTAACAATGTAAATTAATTTTGAAAATCTTCATTAGCATCTGCCATCTTTGGATTGGAGAATCTTGCATCTCTCATCTGTTTTCAAATCCCTATTATAACCCATTTAAGAACACATTCTTTTCAAACTAGAACCAATACCAGTAAGCCAGCGTTCGCCAAAAAACACTTCCGTCTTACCAAAGTAAATACATTTCCAAACTCTTCCATTAGGCAGTGGGTACGTATCCGCATCAGTGCACCAGTGCATTTATCTTTTCATTCGTCAAATTCCCATTTCCACCTTCCAGCGTTCCGCCACCCTCCCGCCCGAGCACACGGAGCAGATAAATGAGCTAAAATAATGCTCAAGTACGCTCGTGTAGTTTATGGACTTTCGTCGACTTACGGGCGGCGTTGTGCGGTGTCGTACGCCGGCACCTGGCCCACCTGTGCCACCGGGTTCGCCCGCCAGGGAAATGATGAATGAAAACATCCGCCAACACTGAGAATCCGGGTGGGATGGGTGACTTTCGTGCAAAAACGGTGCATCCCGGTGGCGCTTTCGAGTATGGCTGAAGCCCCGGTCTGATCGCATCACATCGTTTGCCCGGAAGCGACGCTAAACCGCATCGTCCATCCAATCCCGGAGCCGGTAAGAATTTCCCAAAAGCTATTTTTCAGCTTTCTCCCTCGGAGCAGCCCTGGACTGTGAAGCGGAAGCTGGTGGTCGCATTTCAGTTTGCCTCGAAGGGCTATTTTTATAACGCTCGCCACCGCCAGGTCCCTTGCAACCGATCACCAGCACCACTGCAAAGGAGCTGGAAAACATTTTCCCTTAAAATTAAGTATTTCTCCTTCACGAGCGGACAGTTGAGTGAGGCAATTTCACTGACCATCGTTGTGTATGTGTGCCGGCTCGTGTGCTCATGCTGCCACCGCCGAAAGCAAACAGAATTAGACGGGAATTTATTTTTTCAGGAAATGAAACGCTTTCAGTCCGAACCAACTCCGGGCGGCGATAACTTGCACTCGAGACTCGAGCGACGACTGATGGCTTGGGCAAACAACCAGTCGGTACGAGCATAATTGCTTTGGTCGAGCTGGTGGAAGGATTTGGGCCGTGTGGGGACGGTTATCAACTTTGATATTCATTTTGGAGTGTGTTAATTTGATCAGCATAGTGTATCATGGGGAAACGGGATTGGTTTAAACATTAATGGTTTTTGTTAGTGCTCCTCAAATGACGTGTGAGGTCATCAGAAAAATGAGATATTATACAAAAAAAAAGGTTTTGTTAGTATTGTGTGTATATTTTTTAGTATTGGAAAGCAATAAATAAAAAACGAATCATTTATTTATTCATATTTTCTTTGAGATACAATTTTATGGATCGGAAATTTAAATATTAAATGTATGTTTATTATACCATTATCCTGTTTTTTGTTTTGTACGTGGTATCGAAATGCTCAAGTAATATAAAATAACTTATTGCAAATAATGGGTTAAAAAGATTGTCTATCGATTTCCCGTAAAGACTGGTGCCGAAATATTTTTGAGCAAAGAATCAACCACCGTTTGGGAACGTGATTTTCAACCGTTTCATTCAATATATTTGAGTTTTCCACCACCCTTGCCGATTTAAACGAGCACATCGAGTGAAGATGATTATTATTTCATCGACAAATTTGCAACACTTTTGTCCGTTTGCGTTAGTGCGAGTGTGACGATGATGTTGATTTTCAAAGCTGTTTAACAGGCGTTTATAGTGCCGCTTTTTATGTCTCATTCCACGGAAACCGTTGCCAGGATGAGTTGGCAAGTTCGTTCGATCGAATATCGACTACCCTTTCCAGCGCTATGATACGAAAGGAAGGGTAGATAAAAAATAACACAAGCTTAGCCACATCACATCAAAATCGATCACGTAAAACAAAACAAAAACCCAATAAAAAAAAACGCACCCAGCAAAAGTGCTACCATACGAGGAGGTAATTTATTACAGCTTTTGTAAATAATGGTACGCTTCACAGTTCATTACGCGCCCAATGAAGCGCCCCGGTAGCGCGATTTACTTGATGAATTCGATTGGAAAACGGAAAGGGAAAATATTAATGGTAATAAATCGCAACCACAGCAATCGTATCGGGCTTCATCGTGCCGGCCGGAATGCATAAGGCCAATTAAAATGCAAGCTCGTGGAAAACCCGGCTATGCACAAGTGGAGGTTGTTTTTATTTGTTCCTGTCGCTGTGATTTTTTATCCTTCACCGCGGCTCCTATACCTGTAATCTATTTGGTAGACGCGAGCTTTAAATGGTACATGATTTTGCGATCTCGTGCGAGAGTGTTTGTGATTTGTTTATGATTGGTTTGAATGGCCTTGGTAGCTTTTACTGCTCAAAATGAACAACGGAGCTTGATACCGGTGGTGATGAAGTAATGCGGAATAAAACAGCTATTATTTTTATCAAACGAATTATTGAATTATTGTATTATAATTGAAATCTTGTTTGTGACTACAACAACCTACAAGGCAACTACAAAACTACTACAATCTTGCAGAATTGCAAATAACCAGCGTAAAAGGCAGCAATCACAATCACACACAATATTCCAATGACTGCATTCCTTTTCTGACAAATGACGCCAGCCGTCGGTTTACATGCAACGCGTTTAAATATACCCAAACAAAAAGTGTGGAATGCATCCACGTCCTCCACATCGGCTCCACTATTGTGACACAGAACCTCCGGCTAATGATTGCTGATGGCGTCATTATGGGAGCAGCAAATACAAATCTTCCATCAAGCAAAACACCACTTGGGCAGGGTTTTAATTTGCCACAATTTTGCTTTATCGTTTTGCATTCGAACGATTCGCTAGCAGTTTTGCCCGGCGACGCTGATGATGACGAGCTTTGGATAAATTATTAAGGATGTTAAAAACTGAAACCAGAAGCTGACAGGAAGCATTCCTGACATATGCAACACAAAAACACACCATTTTCGTGTTTGATCCACACCACAAGAAAACGGCAACCGAAAAACCCGGCCTAATGATATGTTAGACAGTGTGTGCGAGCGTTCTTTTTAATGCTAGCCATCGCAAAATTGATATAATTTCGTTCGCTCAAGAAATAATCTCACGGACCAAAAAAAAAAGAAAAAAGGCACATACATTTCAACAGCCCGTCTCATCAAACGTAAGGCAAATTAAATCGTTTTGTCATGCCAACGCCATGATCACTATCGGCGAGATCTGTCCGGACACGATGGCTGCAATTAGCTCAGCTTCGCAGTCGGATGTAAAATGTGATCAGGTTCTCAGCGACAAATCGTTTGCTTCCTGCACGAAAATGCAGAGACGTGATAAGGAAAAAAAACCTTTGCGAACAATGAAACCAAGGGGAGTAGAAGAAAAAAAATGATATAGCAAACAAAGAAATAAAAAAGAAAAACGCGTCCTCCTGAAGAGTCCTCCGAATGATTAACATAATATTTACATAAGCAACAAAAACCACACATCAAAGGAAAATCGTCCCGCACGGGGAACGACAATCGATTCGGGAAGGGATGTTGTCCCTTTTCGAAACACGGAAAAGCCAGACTGCCGGCTGTGCCGGCTCGCATGCAAACGCATCTTGCATCAATTTTTATTTACTTGTTTACCTACCGATGGGATCGCTTATCGGAGCAAATAGATCAGGCGCGGTTTTATTTTCCCCTACCGCCCAGTCCCAGTAGAGTAGAGAATGTTACGAAAATTTTCGACATTTCCCATTCGGAAGTTGTCATAACGCCACCGTGTACTGTTGATGGTAGCGAAGGTTTATTATGCTTGCTTTCGGAAATAAGACTCTGTGTTTACTGTTCCGCAGAGATGGCGAATCAGGAGATAGTTGTTAGTTGACATGTTGCTACGTTCGGCAGAATATTAGCGATGCGAAGAAGAGACGCGCAAATGGGACTTAAATCCTTAAGATGATGAATGGGGCTTGAGATTTCGAGACAGGAGTCATATTTTCTTCGGTTTCCGATACGATTACTGTTTATGCAAGGAGATGTATTCGCAGATCTGAAGACAACACGGTACCATAAAAACTGTGAATCATATGCTTCCCGTGCCCACATTCGGCAGCAGATAGGGTCGTGAAAGTGAAAGCCAAGCTGACGATTTTCATACGAAACGAAGTGGATTTGTTTATTCATGTCAGCCCATTTTGTCTGGCCATTGTTTGCGCTAGTAGGATGTTTTCTGGGCGGTGAGCCGGTTTGGTCAAATAGATACACTGTGTCTGGAAACTTTATCTACCCAGAACTTGCCAAAACTCCCGGAGCAAAAGGGAAGAGTATGTAAATGAAAACGGTATGTTTGTCTTGCTGCTTGTGGGATGGAATCTTTTTACGAACTTAAAGAAGGTATTAAATTTTGTGTTCACAGGTGCGAGATTAAGTAGAATATGGGAACGAGTGTTCGTTTTGTGTGAATAATGTACCATAATATTGCCTTTCGAATGCCCATTTTGAAAAAGTCTTTAAACATGTATGGATGATATTGAGTGTGTCATACACAATAATTCATTTAATTCAATTACATAATTCGTTTAACATGTTGTTTAACTTTTTCAACAACAGCGAATTACATAATTACTCTCAAGTTTGATTATTTTTGCGCCTTTTAGTTATGTACGTTGTATTGAATCGGTAAATTTTGAGCAGAAGAAAATATAGTGTACGAAAAATCTTCTACTATTGTTTGATTTTCAGCAATATATTACATTTCATACGCCTGAAAACTTGAACCGAACAAAATATCGACCCCAATCGATCTTTTAACCTGATGGAAACAGGACACCAATTTAACAAGATTGTAACAAGATACTCCCCTCCTGCACAAACATTCATCTTAATGCATGTCCAGTAAAACAATACCAACAATTAAGCAGCGTAACGCAGCAGGCAGGCAGTAGCAGCGGCACGAGCATGCATGTACTCTCGAAACAAAAATTTAATAAACTTGTAACAAATTTGTTAAATTTAATTACGGCACGCTGGGCAGCACTACAACGGCTCGGCGTGGACTACGGAATCATTTACGTTTCCCAATTTGAACGCTCGTCGGCGTCAGTCGTCATTGTGTGAGACGACCTGCGTGCGGTTAGAATGTTTCGTTCGCGTCACGTGCCCAACAAGACGCATAAATTCTCATCAATAACGTCTAACTAATGTCGGCCACGAGGACTCGAGGGTCCGACCCCGTGTGGTGTCATTAATGATTTCGATGATTGTATTGCTTTTCTTTTTTTTGCAGTAGAAAAGGAGTCTACTCCACAACGGTTCATTAAAATGTCGATGAGTGTTGATTGCGGGTTCCTTGCTACTGCTCCTGACCAGGATTGGTGTGCATGCATGCATGCATGCAACACGGAACCAGTTCCAATTTGCTCCCGTCAGCTCCCGGGCATGTAATCATCAGGTGTGTCTGTGTTTGTGGCCGTGTGGAAACCCGTTCATTACACACGTACCCACTGACCCAGCGACAACGTGGAACAAAGTTTGCTTACCGACACGTGAAAACACCACCGTTGTGGCTCCGGCCAGTCTCCAGTCTCCATTTTGCACAGACCGCGTGCAACCATTTAGACGCTCGGTTGGGGTCGGTATGATTCAAATTATTTCCTGATTTATTGTTGCACTAGGGCAGCCCAAAATCGAGGGCACGAACTACCCAAAAATTGGTGTCTCGAGTCAAGCTGCAAACGTGCCGGCGAAAGCACGATAATGTACACAAACAGCACCAATTTCCTCTAATTGAAGCGTACCTTTACCGTGCTTTGTGGTGCCACCCAAGGGTTCAACCAACGCTTGCGGAGCCCTTTCCCGTCCGCATCGCACGGTGTGCAAAGCGAAGCGCAAACAGGGGACTAAAAATTATATCAAACATAACATTTCAAAGTTTAAATTATTAATTAAACACGACCGGCGTTTGCTGTGCCGTGGCTGCACTTTGCTGCATCGAAAAAGCGACCCAAAGGGACAGTTCCTCACGGGACAGTGTCTTGCGCTCGGGACAACCCCGCACGGTTGGCTAATTTCGTTGCTGCCAGATTGTTGTCAACGATAGCGGGATTTGAGCGTCAACCTCATACCCCAACGAAGGTGGTCAAACGGTGGAACTGGTTGGAACACGGAAAATGAATCAAACTTAACGCGGCCACCGCACACTAAACGTGGCAGTCGGCTAGCAACACACGCTTAGGAAGGAAGGTATGAGAGCCTCACAGGATCACAGGACGCTAGGAGCGATAATTTTCTCTGGCCCGCTTCCAAAACACACACACACGGAACAAAATAAGACTGACTGCACACCGGTTGACTGTTTATCTGCGATAACACGCTTAACCGAATCTGTGACACACCCAACCTACATCCACACCGACGTAAGTGAGTTCCATTTTTGCGAACCGTCGCAAATTCATTCCGGCGGAATTAATTCATTTCCGGCCCAGCATCCGGTGCTCTGGGAATCAGGTTTCAGTAGAAGAGTTTTAATCACGTGGGTTTTTGCCCCATTTATGTCCCCGTGTAAGGCGATTCGTGGAATGAAGAATCTTCGTTCAGCTCGCGTGTTGTATCCATGATGCAGTTGCAAATTAATACCTCACGAAATAACACTTTTGCAAATGAAAAGCTTTCACGGACCTTGAGGTACAAACAATAAGCCAAATGAACTTGTCAACTCATAGCTCTGCTTTCAGGTTATTCCAAGAAATATGATTTGTTGTACGATTTCTTGACATTTTTTTACACGTATCGAACAGGCACGTCCAAAAACATTCCTTAAGATTCTTTTGAGCATCACATTCGCTGAGCTCCTCAGGATGGTTTTTCTCTTCCTTTGCCTTACTGATTGCCTACATTTAGGCGTTCGAAGCAAACGCGCATCCTTATCAAGCGAGCATGTTATTACTCGCCCTTCTCGAAACAACTAAATTTCATTCAATTTCTCCACCTACTGGGCAACTCCCTGGCGGTAATTTAGCGTTGAGTAGAATGTGGCAGCAATGTGTGAAGCTGAAAAAAAAAATTTTCCCCGACAGCGACATCGAATGTGTGCAAAAACATTCAACAGTCATGAAAATTACAAATTCCACACTCGGGACCGTCTCCGAGAAACCGAGTAAGTAAAAGAGGCGGGGTTCGCGAAGAGTAGATAGGAATTTCAGAAACACATCCATCTACCATTTCACCTATCCACGGGCGGGATGTGGAGCTACTGGAGGATCGTCAAGGCTGGCGAAATTAAAACTAGTCCTGTTCGCTCCCTGTCTACACGGAGTGTTCGCCACCGCCAACGAAGGATTACATCCCAGAATCTCCTTGGGCGAAGCGAATGTCGGAAAAACCTAGCACACTCACGGTGAGTGAGTGGACAAACGCCTTTTAATTATGAAATATCATCACATCACAATCACCCCCAGGGGAACGCCGTGGATAAGGTAGCGTAAAGGATTATGAGGAATGTCCCGAGCGCTGTTCAGCTGATCATTTCACCGGCCCAACCTTATCCATTGACCGTCACCGGAAGGAAGGTTGTTAAAAAATTTAACCCAACCGAGATAACTCAGCCACGGTTGCGAACCCCATTCTGGTGGCAATGGAACATAATCGCTTCCGCGGGCTTATCCATGTGTGAGAGGCCCGTCGCCCGAGCAAAAGAGGTAGAGAGATATGCCAAAACGGATAGAATGCGATAAGCTTACTGGGTTTTTATACTTGATGGTGCTATTTTTTATGATAAAATATTGTATGGTTTATGTAAAAAATAAATTTTCTCTTTGGTAATAATTTTTCAAAATTTTAATACAAATTACTGTTGACTTTCGCTTTAGTTTTTTTTAGTCTTGTTGCTCCCGTCTGTGGTAAAAAAAGCACTCATAATTGATTTAATTCAAGGTTCAAAATTTAACGGGCTCATCACGCTACACACCGGATCACCACCGGATGCTGGAACAATGTTTTCTCCGCAGTCTCCAACCGTTCTGGGCAACACCGGCACTGGCAGATAACAGCAGATCCACCTGCCATCCTGAAATATGACCTAAAATAGCCTGAAAACCGCTTCCGGCGTGCCACTGTGTGTGAGTGTGTGTGTGTATTGCTTTTTTCTCTGTTTTCTCCCGCCTCTGTCTCGTTGACAGTTTGGTTAAAATGTGTGACTCCGGACCCCGCTTGCCAGGTCTAAACATGTCCGGTCCAAAACACGGACAACGCTGGTGCCGGATGTGTCGGTTAGCCCTTAATGTACGTTTGAATGAACCGGTGAGACGCGTGCGGGCAAAAACATCACCAACCGACCTGACAGTTTCGCACAGGAAATATTATAATCACTGGTTGAATGCAGAACGAACCGGAAAAAAAAATCCTCCACAGAAAGGATTGACCGTGCGGAACAGAGGAATGAGGTGTGATCTATGCTTTGCTACGGCTTAGGACCCGGCTTCGGTTGGAGAGTTGGATTCTCCGTTGCCTACATTCAGGCGTTGGGTTTCTCGTTTCTCGTGGTTCATTCCCAGACGGGCACGAAATACCAAATGAGGTACCCACTCCAACCACGCCAGCAGGGATAAGCAGGGCTGCGTTTCCTCGATCGGAATGCCGGATGATAATTCCATGTAATTATCATTATGGCATTCGGCACCAACCGAATGCTTAACCCGTGCGAGAGCGAGCATACAACAACCAGAAAGGGGATTATCGCGCTGCTGCTGCTGATGCTGCTGCTGCTTGAGAAGACGGATGGAGCAGCTTATTCCGCACATGTGGCACGGGGCTATAGCTTTTTTTTGCTCCATCGTTCCGGAAGGTGTTATTAATGTAACTTTAAGTAGAATTATTAATAAGAAGCTTTCATGAGTGTTGTGCGCATTTGTTGCTTATGGCGAAATAATAGTTGCAGATTTACGCAATTCATTTCCGGATGGACTTAGTATGGGAAATCGTGATAACAGTGTTACAAAAAGTAACTCAAATTTGAGCTGCAAAATCAAACCAGTCAGTTTGTTTTGTGTACAGTATTTGCGAATAAAACCCAAATAGTGGACAACTATTTACAAAACATAGTTTTATATATCAAACAACGAAGGAATTGTTGGTGTTCTTGTTCTTTATGTAGCTATAACATCCCATTTTGTTGGCTATTTTAATTCCGTGCTAAGTTGTTTAGATACTTCTCCTTCATTCGTCTATTAAGTCAAGGAAAACAATCTCGGAAACGTTTCCAAAACAAACCAAAGCGCTATTACAAATCAACTCAAGTACGTGCGTCGACTCCTCTGCTATCAAAATATCTTGCCAACATCTTTTCACACCTTCGCATCGGCTGAACGTGGAACCGAAAACCATGTCCCTTCTGCGAGATAGTTGAGTTATTTATCCGTACACTATTCATTTTCGAGTCCCCTTAGATCGAAATAGCATAATAAAAACACCTAAATTCATCCCTGAGGGGTTGGACCATAAAAAAGAAGTACATTGTTGTGCAACAGCTCGGTCATCCCTTCGCGTGCAAGCAGAAAACAACACGCTCACAGCGGATTAACTTTGTTAAAGTCAAATTCAATTTCTAATTATGGTCGCAATCGACCTCGACGTTGGACTTTCCAGAATGGAAGAACCCCTCTATGAAGGGATTTTTTTTTCGGTCATGGCCATAGAGAACATCCTATCGTGACGGCAGATGCAGGGGGACAGACAGAATAACAACACACATACACTTTATCGGAAATGGGAAAACTCAACCAAGCTGTCAACCCTCAGTGCGTTCGTGTGCATGTGTATTGGGAGTTCTCGACTAGTTGACCGTTCCGTTGCGAGAAGGGTGGAATAAAAAGTAATCAAATCATGTAAACTAGCCCAGCGCTTCAAGAATAACAACAACGCGTCGGGCTGGCAAACGGAAAGGGAAGGGAAAGGGCGTCCTTTTAACGGTCCCTTCGGGCAACAATCGTTAGCAACGTCTTAGGGACGAGTGGGCCAAACCGGAGCAGCATTAATTCCACTCTCTTATTGGCATGGATTTTGCGCCGGACGG
Source organism: Anopheles farauti No. 4 (assembly GCA_000956215.1). NCBI lineage: Eukaryota > Metazoa > Arthropoda > Insecta > Diptera > Culicidae > Anopheles > Anopheles farauti No. 4. Next base: position 7,242 of record JXWZ01001403.1, on the reverse strand, counting down.
GCGAAACGAAGTTAAAGAGCGCACCAATCGATTGGATTTTCCCGCTGGAAGGGGCGTGTTTGCAAAACAGCATTCCGCGGGCTGGAAGGAAGGGGGCGGGTGTCACAAGGAGGTAAATGTAAAAATCTCCATCTGCAAACAAACAACTTTCCTGCTACCAGGGGTTCTCGATCGGGAGAACTCGAATGCTTGGTTTGCGTTTGATTGCATTCGAATGTAATCATATTAATGTGGCGAATGGGATGCAACGTGAACAAGCGAGTGAAAAAAGCACGAGGGAAGGATAATATTTTTCTTAAAGAAGATCGCTTGGTGGGGAGATGGAAAACTTTCGTTGCGTGCAAAACTCCCCTGGGAACTGTGGCTTTTACCAACCACACTAAGCCTCTTACAACTTCCGGAGCCCGGGTCTATAATGTTCCATTTCTTCCACTCGAAGGCTTCCAAATCCGGTGACAGATAGTTGTCCACAACTGGACCGACCTGGTTCCATCATCTTCGGCGCCTTCGATTGCACGTTAAAGACTGCGCTCCAAACCGAACGTCTACGTAATTCCTTCCAAGTATCGATTTATCGCTAATGTCCACTCCAGCAGGGTGTGGATTAAAGTAGGCCAACCATCCATCGATCCGTCGCGCTGGACCATAAATTACTGGATGGAAAACAATTTCGTTGGATAAATATTATCATTATGATGTCCTGGGCCGCGACATGATGACATCGGCGGCGTGACTTCGATGGCATAGTCTTAGTCGTCATTGGCTGTGTCCTATTTCTTGGGTGCGTTTCGCTCCGATAAGGAACACGGAGAATTGAGGCTAGTATCATCGCGATGTGACGTGAGAGGGCACGCAATATTTATGGCACCACATTAGCAAACACACGGAAGGAGCTAATCGGGTTTGCGTGTGTTTGGTGTAGTGAAGCGATATGTACGAAACATTGTCAGTCAATTGTACAGGATGCATTGTTTGCTGATGATCCTAAACGATAACAACGCCTAAATGTAGGCAGTTCAGTGATACCGTTTGAAGCTTATAAGAGAATTTTTTTAACTTAAGCGCTAAAATAGTGTTTAATTTGGAAACTAATCTCAGCAGTGTCGGTCCAAACTGTCGGTGTTTTGTGACACTCATGATCAATAAATATAATTTTCATGAGATTTCTGTTGATTCATTCAATGGAATCAGAACGTACTTGGATATAGCAAACATAAAACAGAATTTATCTTGCCCATGAAAGGCACATTATCATGTTAAAGTGTCCGTTGCTTGAACGATCAGCATAAATCGAACAGTTTGCCAAACGCAAATGAACGCAATCACTTCAAAAAGCAAACACAACGCTTCATGCTAATGACAATTCAATGAACCACCAAAGCTGCGCTCATTTCGTTGCACACAATCACTCGAATCGATTCGCGCAAATAACAACAGCACCGAGTAAACAGGCCTGTTTAGCTAATAAATTTGAGCATAACTCACGGTCAAACTTAAACAACAACACAAAAAAAAAACAGACTCACTCTAATGGAGGCAAACGCGCGGGCTCTGTTGGCAAGCTTATTGGGAAATTAAATTTATACTAAACATTCACTAATCACAGCGCGAACCGAAAGCCCGCAGTCGTAGTTTGGAAGCGTGTTCGGGTTAATATTTGTCCACACTCATATGCATGTTGGATTGTGCGCTAAACGGAGTGAAATATTCTCCCAAAAGTCAAATAGTCGTTCGGCGTGCCCAGCGAAACCAATGCAAATTTCTAGCCAACGACCAATGGGGCTTGGGTTTTTTGGGGTGGGTAGGAAGCGCGAGGAACCGAACGCGCGTCCCCATGACTCATTAACTGACTTGTCAGCAAGAGTGCATAATGATGACGGACCAATGATTATGACAAGTGACAGGGCACGATTGGAAATGCTTGCACTGCCGCGCGCGCGATCCATTGGCAGCCCTCGAGGCAGCCGATGTTTGACGATGCTAATTGAAATCGAGCACCGATCGACGCTTTTCGCTCAATCTGCCAGCCAATTAGTGTCTCGCCACGTACGAACGGAAAGCGCACGTTTTGACAACTTTCTATGTCCGCCTAGTTAATACCATAAAGTGGTGCGGTTTTCCCGGAACTGCTGTCCTGGCAGGTTGTCATCGTGCCGTTTAATCCGTACGACCCAGCCCCCGGGGCTGGAGGTGCGAACCGGGGAAGTGCATTCATCCCGATTGAGTGCATTTAATCCGTTGCAAATTTCTGCTAACTGACATGACGCGCTCCGAATGCAGACAGCTTAACCAGGGTACAATGAATTTAAAATCGGAAACAGGAATTAAAAAAAAAACTACTTCAAAAGAGTTTGCCTCAATCAACCTTCATTATTTCTGGTCAACATTATTTGTGTGTGTGTGTATTTTTTTCTTGTTGCTGTTGTATCGATATATCAATCAATTGACCCGATATAAACACACTCACCAACCCCACGCCAAACCGGTTAAATAATCTGCACCTGGGTGAATGGAGAGCCCAAAACATCATCATTAAATTAATTGCAATATAAATCGCTCTTGCCGCGGTTCGAGTTGTTGTGGGCAAGTTAATAATGGACGAAAAAATTATCCTTCCATCCGATGTGCGCCGGTGATTGAAAGGTGTGAACTGAGAGTCTGCGAAAGTGTAAAACATAACCCTCCAGGGAGCTAAATGGCTTCGGCTTTTGTTTACCGCTGGCAAGCGCCACTCAAAACTGGGAGTATGTTTTGTGCTTTTATGGCTACGGTGATTGTGTAATTATTATCCAATGTATAGGTTAAGCGAAAATTTTAAGCGATCAGCAAAAGTAGTGTTCTATAAATATGCAGCATTTATTAAGCTTCCTTTAACTGAAAGTGAAAAAAGTCAGAAAAAAGGTAATATTCATCAACAACCACCACCTACTTAGGTCGGTTTACATTGTAAGCTTTATGCTGTAAGCACGAAACCCTTACCCTCTGTACGGGTAATCACGTCATGTCGGTCAAAGCGTGTTCTACACGGCGAGTAACATTTAGTTCTCAAAAAAAAAAAAAAAAAAAATCCACTCACCACTAAGCATCGAGTGGACCAACAAACCACACCAACGCAAACTCATCGAACGAGGTACGATAATGGTTGCTTTGTGCTTCATTAATCGCAAACAAGAATCATGTGACCACATTCCCCCACACACACACACACAAAACACGTAGCAAAATCGACTCTCCTCCTTCCACACTAATAGCGTTACTTCGTACCACAGCCCACAGTAACGCAGTCCAGAACGGAAGGCATTCAATTACGGAAGGAGGATGCGAGCTTGGTGCCGCTACACATCGACAAAACACTCTCGTCGGACTCAACTTCAACGAAAATGGGAAAAAGCTGTCTGTTACGCTTCCACCAGACAATAGGAGGACGCGTGCAGGAAGACGAAGCAAGGAACAAACAAACGAACAAGAAATCACGCATACATTCCAGAAGCAAAACGGAACCGCCGTACAAACAAACCGTTCCCAGCGTTGAGAAAATGAAAAGTCGAGTTTTTTTTTCCTCTTTCTTTTGCTTTTCACTATTGTGGGGGAGCCACCTGTCGTGTAAGAAGATGGCAGAAGGATGTCCGATTCCCCAGCCGACTGCGCTCGCTGGCCGCAGTCGTGTATGGATGGGTGAGGAGAGGACATGAGACGACATTCGTTTCGACAAACATACAATCAATTTCCATACCCCGGGTGTGTGGTTTGCGTTTTGCTATGTTCCGGACTTCCTCGACGCAAAGGAAAAACCCGGCCCGGTCCGTCCCGAAATCGGCAAACAAGTTCATCAACGTTGCCGCAACCGATAACTGTTGCCGCTCCAGCTTCCGGCCTTTGTGTCGGTGGCAAAGCTTTCTCCTGGGACCCCTCAGCCGACGAACGGTGCTACGTACACGGTGCTCATATGTGTGCGGAAGTAGCCCGCTGCCGGACCCAGTGATGGACGAAAGATGGCGAGTACAGGCGTGCGTTTGACGCTGGCCAGGAGCGTCCGGAAGGAAAGAAGGATATTACGGGCGCTTTGGATACGGTGAGCAGAAACCGGAACAAAAGCGAAAAAAAAAATAGTAACCAAACCCCAATGAAACGGAAACTCACTTGCCTTTGGGTGGAAAAATGTGGGCAAGAAAAATGGAATGGGAAAGAACTGTGGGGAAAAAAAAAATACGGCGAACAAAAGGAATTAATAAAGTATTGTTGAGGAAGTTCCGGAGTTCGGAGTTTGCAATGGGCAAGAATGGCACGGTTCCGGCTACCAGATGGTAGCAAACACGCCCGCCCTGTTCCGGGTTATCCAACCGCTCAGGCTTGTTCGACAATCAACAACCTTCCGCATCCACTCAAGCAGTCGAGCCGTGGAACGAAATCTGTTAAACAAGCGATGCTTGGAGCTGGAGCCTGATCCGTACGGAACGTACGTATGCGGAGTATTGCTGCTGAAAAGCAACCGCTCGGTTGCCACTTGCGGGACGGGTTTTTCGGTGGTGCTTTTGTCGTGAAAATGTTCCTTCGTGTCCACCGTCCCGGCATATCGACAGTCGATTTAGTTCATTAGAATAATAAATGGTCACACTGTAAACAACCTCCCCGCACGCTCGGATTGGAACGTTGCACGAGAATGCTACTTTTTGTTCTCCGTTTTCCGCACGAACCCGATTGTCTATCACGTGCTAAACCATCCAACTTGAAGTTGCTAGTTTCTTTTTTGTTTTGTTTTTTTTTTTGAAGAGGGTTTTTTTTTCGTCCTGATTCGTCAGTGGGTTGATTTCTTTCAACATTGTTACCGAGCAAAATGGGATAACAAGCAGAAGGTGCGCCGCAACACTTGGGGCTCGATATCCTTTAGGAATTGGTTTTCCTCTTCTGCCGAGGCAAGAACAAACGAAACAAAAACGAACGGTTCGTGCTGGTCATGCGGGTATTAGACAAATATGTTTCATATTACGGGCATATGGGTTTGCTCATGATAAGTTAGTCTTTCGGGTTTCGTTATGTGAGAAGAAAAGAAGGTTTGAAACGACGTATGGAGGGAAAATGTATTTGGAATAACTAATAATAATCTGTTCTTGGTTCAAAAATGTATCTAAAATTTTTAAACAAAGATTTAAGATATCTAAGCCGATATTTTTTTTAAATAAGTAGTAATATTCATAATTAATTATTAATAAGTAATAATATGTAATAACTAATTACACTGAAAATACAACTCAAATGAACTAAAAACACCCTAAAACAATCGTTAATTTGCAGCTATAAATATATCTCAAAATATTTATGGTACTGCTAAAACGTTCTTCATCGGAGTAAATTACGATCTTTACTGTAGTTTTACGTATAGTTTACGTACGTAGTTTAGCTTAAATATTGATAATCGAGCAAAAAAGCTTCACTTTCGAAACCTATATCTTCCATTACTGAGTCGATATTTGTACCCTATTTGCCAAACGCGTCATAAGCATTCAAAATCTTTCACATAAAATATTTCATCATCGTCAAAAATTAAGTGTCCTTCCTTCTGATTTTCGCAAATAGCAGCAAGTGCGTGTTTTGCTGCTCCACCACAAACACCCCGATCCGCAAACGATCCAAGCAAAACCCCCTTCGGCGCGCCCAGATTCATAATCCGACGCTAACACTCCAAAAGTTCCATCACACTTCGTAGATTATTGTTATTGTCCGAGGTGTGCGAGTGTGCTGGAAGCTGGTGGGCCTTGCAGTAGCTAACTTTTCCGCCCGGGAATTCGATCGAGCAAAAGGCGAACGGCCATTAACGTCAACGGCTCGTACCTGCCACATCGGATCATCGAACATCTTCTGCGGATCTTTACGACTGTTGCGAACTTCCGACAGTTCGTAAAACGATGCGGGAAAGCTGCCGGTGTGAGCCGCCCGGGTGTAACACGGGTGCAAGTCAAACACCTCTCGCACGTCAATGTCCGAGACACGTCAGTAACGAGTAATGGGTTGTAAAACAGAAATTTCCCCAAGGAGCCGCTGGACCGTCGGGTGCCGGGTGGTGTTCAGGTGAAGTTTTGCAAGTTAAATGTTGTTTCCTGTACGTCTACCGTGGTCTACCGACACGCGTTGTACAGCTCGTAGCGCTTCCGGAGATCCGGAGTCCGGATGCCGGGAGAGTCAAATTTCAGGAGAACAATAAAATTTAACCACACTTCCGCCTTTCGGTTTGCGTCCCGGACACGGGACGGGCCCAAAAGAGGGTAGCAAGGTCCGCGGTGGTACTTCGGTCGTGCGGTGTGGATCTTTGGGGACCGATAAAAATCATGATAATGTCGGTAAAGTTTGCCTCCCGCTGCTTCGCAACGGATCGGTTCATTTGCATAAGTGCAGTTCGGAAAAGGGGATAACTACGGCGTGAGCCTTGCCCCATCCGGAGCATAATGGGGTTCCTCTAGGGGGTTTAGAGGAAAAAAAAAGGGAGAACAGAAAGAAGGTTAACAACGGCAAACGTTATAACGACCTGCGGGTTATAAGCTTACGCGATCGCGATTTGGCAGTCGCGTGGGCTAATCGAAATCGCAATTGAAAAATGGTGATGCAATTCCAGCTGCGTTCGAACTTTCCTTCCCGAGAGATCGATCGGGGTGCTTTCGCTACGGCGTGGAATTGAATCCTTTATCGTGCTCGGTTTCGAGTTTCACTTCCATCGTACGAACCATCACGAGCTGACGGATAACGATAGGTTCCATAATTTTACACACTATTATCGTTATTGCGTTCGTGTGTATGTGTATGAATCAATGTTTTTTTCCCTAGCTTTTGAAACCTCAAATCTTGCTAATAAAACCGAACAAAGGATACCTTCAAATCGATTTTCCATTAGATTCGGCGTTAGGATATCATACAAATATTTCCACGCAAACTGGGAAACACACGCGGGCATACGTGAATATTGCTCGGATTATTATCCTTTGTGTATCGTGGGTGGTGGATGGAGATTACCGGTTGCCGTTCGCTTAACACTGCCAATGAAGTGTCACCGAGTTTTCTCCCTGTGGAACCTGGCGTTAATTAAATGAAGACTCTAAACGCTTTATGCTCCCGACAGAAGCGTGATTTTAGTAGGATTTTAAGGACACTATGAATTTCGGTTGAGTTTCATCTCGCTTTAAAAGCTGTTCAAGTTGTTTGGGAATCATATTTGAGAACCGAATGCAGTTTTATATAATTGTTTCAGACAGT